>JASCZW010005762.1:0-140839 GCA_034211315.2 Aedes japonicus | reverse complement strand
TGTTTTGAATATGGAATAATCGTAATAAAGTTGTTTTAGAGTTATTCAACGTAAATTTGTTTCATGAAATTTTTGTGTTAAGTTGAGCGAAAAAAACTTCAAATGATATGCTTAAAGCAATAATAAAAATGAAGTGTTCGCCTATTAAAAGTAAATTATTAAACTTCTCGTTGTAAAGAACAGGAAACGACTTATTAAGCTCCTTTAAGCAATCATACTATTGATTTTTTTTTTCTGGATAGTGGCTTTCGTCAATAACAATGCAACTAAATAATTTCTATTGATTGCTCTCTAAGTTCTACATAAATTCATGTTTAGAATGATTTGATAGTTTCCTCCTATACTAATATAATTTCACTTAGAAACAGTGTCTGCCATTGGAAATTGAATTTGTGTGTCCTAGACCAAAATTATGAATAATCAAATTGCGAGCAACCCAGGCTTCGAATACATGGAAGAGTTAGTAATACCTGGATTTTATTTTATTATTAAGTTTGAACCTCTTAACAAAATCTCCACTCAATTGATAAGTAAAGTTACGTAAAACACATGGTGTAGCATCTGAATTATTCTAATTCTTTGTTCCAACGAATTGAATACATTTGTTGAAAGCGTATCATCTTTTTGTACGTTATGTATATAATTTGAACAAATAAGCAGCTATTGGTATAATTAAATATAAAAATCTATTATTCAGTAGTTTTAAATTTTAAGAAAATCAGGTATACGTAAACAAAGAATACCCACTATATTTATGCTGACATCATTAAATTGTCCTGATATCTACAATTTAATGATGTCTGCATAAATATAAATCATAGATGCACTTCACGTGTTAGGAATGGATGCATCATTATTTTAGCCGTTAGTGTATTTGGATTATTGGTAGACGCAATTTGACAAAATGTTGCCAAATAAAATGAGATATTAAAATTTTACTCATACCTCTATAATTTGCACCAAACATGAACCTGTAACCATTTATTAATCTTCAAATTGATAAAAAAATCTGATTCTTCCAAATTTAAATATAATTTTACACAAGTTTTTGTTTTTCAACATCAGAAACAATGCTCTATTCTCGAGGATTGGTTCAAGGGCGTTTACATTTTTGGTAGTAGAACAGAATATTGATCCATAAATCTGAAAGCGTATAAAAAATTAACTTACTTCAACACGATTTTTGGATCATTTTATTTCTCAATATTTTGATCACGAATGTTTGGTTGATAACGATATTCATTAAACAAAAGTTATCCGCGCAATCATTTAAACAACGGTATCATTTCACTTTCGTGCAACGCCATTTAAAAAATTTGAAAGTTTTACAAAATTCTATTGCAACTCTGTAGAAACAATGTCAAGTTGCAAATAGGCTCCATCTTTGCGCTTTTTGCGTTGCTGTTGTGTATGGTTTTGTGGTACATAGCCAAACAAAACTATCCCTCATATGTTTCAAGAGCGATTTTTATGCTTTATTAAAACAAGTTGTGCTACTTGGGATGAATCATTGCAAAATCATTTCATTCTTTAATTCATGATTAGGCGCTAGATATTTTTACTCAGAGATTTTGGAGCTCCGACTTGCTTGATGATGCCAGTCTGATTCATGCATTCAGTCACTTAAAAATGTGTATGACAAATTTGATTTTAACATGTCTAAAAATAAAATCGAATTAGAAGACAAGTTCATTTTCAACAGCACTCAAAAATTTCAAGTGAAATATAACCAGCATGTCAATTAAAAATTGAAACAAATTTTGTGACACAATTAAACAACATCGGGTGAACCTTAAAATTCCTACATAACTGGAATCACTTTTATCGACCTCTCACCAAATGCAACCGAAAAGCGGGCCCACTCGAGGGATTTTCCAGTGCTCCAAAGCCCAAAATGAAACAGAAAGGAGGAAACTATCGATTTTCCACTCACCACCGCCGACCGACCACGTTCAACTTTGCAGGTCGTTTTTCTCCGTCTTTATCGTCTCGAAGACAGCACATCGTTCCAGCACAGGAAGTGAAGCACTTTTCTTCCCATCACTTTTCCCAATGCATCGGATGGATGTGTGTGGGTATGAACGATTTTCCCGAAGGAGGTGTTATTCCATTTTTGAATTTCTCGATGTTCGGTAGTTTTGAAAAGCTCTCGGGGGATGATCGATACGGATGGGATGCTGTTGGAAAGTTTAGAGCTCTGATAAAAGTAGTCTCCAGGTCGAAACATCGCACTCATTCACTGAATGGGTAATGCAATGTAATGTATTGATACTGAATAAATGCATAAACAATCGAGGAAGAAGCATACGTTTGCACTTCCGACTGCATCTCGGCGCTAAACAAACAACAGCCTGTCTCATTATCATTCAGATAACCATCGCCGACAATCGCTTCGACTGAGTACAAAATACATGTTCGCAGCTCATGAATGCAGTCCAATCTGAATATCTGAGAAAGTTTCTCAACTTTCAAACAAGCTTAATTCCGCGACGTCCGATAAATGCACTCGCACTCGCAGCTCATTGTTTCTACGGGTTTGTATTTGCTCGTCATGAATGCAAAACCATTAATTACCCAACACTAGGATTGGTGGCTCTCGGCCCGGACCAGCTCCACCTAGGCTGCAGCATGCAATTCCACTGCCCGGATCGATATCTTTTCATATTTTAGCACCTTTTTTTTCGAAACTACAAATCAGCAAATCATCACGCACATCTCCACGGACGGTGGGCCAAAGTCGGCTCGTTGTTCAATGCAATGGGGGTAATTTTTTGCTTTGATGATGTGATACATATGCCTCCAGGGGCTGGCGCTGCTGCCGACGGTTCAGAGAGCTTTTGTCGGCCGAGCGCCAATAAAAGGGGGGTTTATTGGTTGTAAAACAACTTTTCTGTTCTTTGATCGTGTTTTTGTTAGATTTTGACTTAATGAGAGCGGTATGCTACTAATAACTTAGGCAATTGTTTCATCCTGTGGAAGCAGCAGGGTCAGCAAAATTTTGATGACTGCTGGAGTTGATTGTTCTGTAGTAAACTGTAGATTTGTTTTGATCTCCTTTCATGCTGTATAATAGTGTATATGATTTGTTGTAGAAGCTTGATTGTTCATGATTGTTTCGGTGCGCAATTGAATAACATTCATTTGGAATGACTTCGGACCTGAACTACGCATTTAAAAAAAGCCAGTTTCAATCAGGTAAAAACTGCATTGTAAGGAGTGTATCGAATATAACTTATCCACATACATTTGCGTTGTACGCATGTATTTATGATGATTTTATATGCTCTGAACACTGCATGCTGTGCGTTTGACTGTCAGCTTTCTTTTGTTTACTTGTTTTGCGGTCCAAATTCTGCGTTTTCAAAATGTGACGTATTGAAAAGGAAGTGAAAATTAAGGTTCTGGACACATGGCTAAGTGAGAAGGGTATTACTATGCGAAAATTGGCGAAGCGGTTTGGAATTCATCATGCGAGTGTTAAAACCATCATTGATAAGTTTGGGGAACACTATTCTTTGGATGAGCTACCAGGAAGAGGCAGAAAACCCGATTCTTCCAACCCGAAACTAGGGCAGAAAGTGGTATCTCTAATCATGAAGAACAAATCAATGTCAATACGTGATTTGGCCGAAAAAGCAGGAACGAGTGTCGGAATGATCCAGCGTATCAAGAGGTGAAACCACCTGAAGACCTACAAGAAGCAGAAAATCTCGAAACAAAGTGCAGAACAGAAGAAGCGAGCAGAAACAAGGGCCCGGAAATTGTATTCGCGTCTTTGCAGCGTCCGGATGCATGCGTTTTGATGGACGATGAGACCTATGTAAGAGAGGACTCAAAAACCCTTCCAGGTCCACAATACTTTACTGCCGTCGTTGGGGAGGATGTGAGCGATGCGGACAGGTCGATTCAAGTGGAGAAATTCGGTTGAAAGGCACTGGTAGGGCAAGCAATATGTTCCTGTGGTTTGAAGTCAACCATATTTTACACTACCGGAACTATAAATGCGGAAATCTATCGATCTGAGTGTCTCCAGAAGAGATTGTTGCCTTTATATAAGAAGCATATGCCAAAACCACTCTCAATTGGCTTGCGGGAAAGGGTAAGATTTGTTAAGAAAAATATCAATCCACCAAATTGCCCTCAGCTTCGACCTATCGAACGTTACTGGGCAATCGTGAATAGGGTCTTCAAGAAGATTGGTTAAGCAGCTAGGAACATGCAGGAGTTCAAACAAATTTGGGCTCAAGCGTCCAAAAAATGCGATGAAACACTTGTCCGGAACTTGATGAAGAGCATTCGATCCAAAATTCGAAAATTCGTGAAGGAATAATTTAAATTTCATCCGGTCTTCATTATGTTCAAGTTCAACCTCGTACAATAAAGGATCAATGTTTTGTATGAATAAAATATCGGTCTTCAACATAATTTGAAAGAAAAATTGTGGATAGCTTATTTTCGATACACTCCTTATTGTTGTTTATTAAATTTTTCAACACTATTCACTAGTTTCATGTATTTTCTCAGCTTCGCCATCGTCAAAACCCAGAAAGTTTCTACATATAGGGCGAATCTCTGGGCAGTTTGGTGGATTGATTTACTTTGGTACAAATACGATATTGTTTCTCTTGTGCCCCTCTCCTGCATATTTAGAGTAATGGCAGGAAGCAAGATCAGGACAAAACCCTGACTTCTGCTTCAGAAAGGGGTACAGGCGCGTTCTGCCGAGTTGGTCGCGGAAGATGTCATGTGTAAATAGGCTGCCACCTCAACGTTCAAAAGTGCCTGAACCAAATGAACAGCTTGTAATGATCACTTGAAGATGCGATGGGGGATCATCGCTCTGATATTCTGAAATGTAACACGTAGTAAAATGTTCACTAAACGTGATGGAATGGAGTAAACCAGTGGAAGCTCATCGGGAATGATCTCTCATATGCATCCGTCGAACCATTCTGAACATGAAAATCTCACTTGCGCATAGCATGTTACCAATAACTAATGCTTTCCCTCCTGTTCTCTTCCCTATCCTATGACCGCGAGCAATACCATATGACATCGTCCATACGTCATAGACCAATATATGCCTTTGCCTAAACTCAGCTCTCAAAAGCAGAAACACCAAGACGACACAGAGCAATAAGTAAAGAACGGTAACCCTAACCAATTTTACTTTCAGCCAAATTTTCTAACACAAGGTAAGCAATCAAATGACCACTACAAAATATACTGAATATCCACGACCTAATATATAACGGGAAAAGAAAGGGACCATCAGGGTACCCAAGTGAAACGATTTGGATAGGTAGCATGGGACTGCCTCCTTCCTATTGTTAACATTTCGCAGAACGAAGGCGAGCTCTTCGACCCCATCTATTGGGTTTATTCTGGGAAGAAGATTCTCGCCCCTAAATATGTTTGCGGGTTTCGCTTAAGTGGTCTCTGTTTATGGGTCCGTTCGTTTTTGGCCCTGCATACAAGAGATAGATGATCGTAAACAATAGAATCCTGATGAAATAGTTTTTCAGATTATTCCTCTGCTATGGAAAGTTTCCTTGCTACAATAGATGCTAGTATTTCATCATCATCATCATCAAAGCAGGATCAAAATATTGAAGGCTTGTTATGCTGTATGATCAAGGGTAGCAACCTTTTTTTTTTCAGACACTCCTTCTCGTGTATTTGACCATTAATTGGGTCTGTCGCATAAGGCCTGATGGTATGGCATTCTTGCCAAATTTTCGATGTTAATGACTTTCACTGATCCAGGAACATCCTTTTCCTTCGGCGAGGTGTAAAACTGTCGTCCTGGCAGAGTTTTATAATCGAGCTTTATGAAGATTTCATCGTCCATTATTACACAGCCTGATAGTTTGGTCAGAAGTTTGTCGTACAGCTTACGAGCCCGTTTCGTTTTGGCTGCTTCTGCTTCCGACAAGTCTGCAGGCCCATTCTTTCCTTGGCACGCATAATATTAGTCGCTGAAGTACTTAGCTTATTGGCCTTATCTCATCTGAAATAGTCCCTTACCTTTCTGTCACTTGTAGGGTCAGTGGGACCGGATTTAAAACCCCGTCTCGGGGAATCTACGAAAGAGCACTGTTTTTGATACTTCCTTAATGCTGTTTGAACTGCTCCGACGCTCACACCTTCTTACTTAGCCAGTTTTCCGTTTGTACACAATCCGTTTTCTACGCTCGGGAAAAAATACTACTCATCTTAAAAACTTCAGTGCGAAAAATTGAAAAAAAAACAAAAATTAGGATAAATTAGGATGTAAAACAACAAGACGCAGCCAAAATTTGGTTGAATACTGCACGCATTTTGAATTGACGGTTAAGCATTAGTGTATTTATCATTATCCAAACAGTCTATATGAAAATATTTTTGCAGTTGTTGAGAGAAGCTAACAAACTCATCGATATGGTCTCAGATGTCGTGGACTATCTTTCGAAATAACCCTTTTTGATGAATTATCTGCTAGAATATGTTTCAGATTAAGGAATTCATCACTCATTCCAACACCTTCTGCCATTACTGAGCGATCGTTTTCTGGGTTCTGAAGGTTGAATATCTATTTAAGATCCAGTATGGGACTACAGCGACTAAATTCCATATCTCTACTGCACATTCAAAAGGACATGGCGAATGATTTGGATGTGGATGAAGTCGAGAACCTCCCCCCCCCTTATTCACCCATTCATGTTATGAAGTTGACGTGACGCCTATCATTAGACGATTGCCCAGTTAATATGATTCTTGATAACGATTCGCAAATAAAGAAGTTGCAACGCAGCGAGCAATGTTGATCGATCAAGTATGTAGAACCTGCAGGACGTCTTGTAAAATATGGGTTTGCCTCGTTTTTCGGTCACTCATATCCAAAATTTAATTTCAAAATATGATGTATGATAAACTAATAGAGCATGTTTTCTAGTATTTTGTCTAAGAGGCCGATATAAAAATTTCAATATCCTAGACATGAGAGCACGAGTTACAGCACCTGAAATGTTACAAATCAGTGCAAATTACTTTTCAATTTTACTGCAACAATTCACTTAGAATTTTGCATTGTTCTGAAGCTAATGATCGTTTCCAAATTCGTTCAAAACTACAATTAAATATTTGCGGAAACGATGAAATTGATTTGACATGTACTTCCACATTTTCATTTACGTAACTTTTCAGTGATCTTGAAACAGCAAGTGTTGTTCTACTGAACGCATTAGTTTGGAGTTTTACTTTTAGTTTTAAGCAACACAGTTCAGTTGAATGGATTTGCTTATAGGCAGGCGATGCGGGGAACGATACAAATTCATGGAAGAATCGGGTAGGATTTTCCATACAAAAAAAGTTTATTTTTAGTATTGAGCAATAAAAATGGTAGAGTGGGTCAAAGTTTGTTCAACTCAAATGACCATTGTGTTTCCATAATGTTTGATTCGGTTTGAACGGGTATCATATAAATAACAAGTTTTGTTCTTCTAAATAAAGCGTTTTATTTCGGTTGTCAACGCATATACATAAATTCTATCACCATTGGTTTATTTTGTTATCTTATGTTTTCATTTTAACATTCTATTTTTGACAAAACTTACTAGTTGACTGCAAAACTATGAATAAATCCGGCATATTTAAACAATAAATGCTTTTTACCATAAAATTATGTCAACTCTTAGCGTTGAAATATGACGTCAAATTGATTATTTAATTGCAAAGAAGTTCAATTAATTTGCTCGCATATCAGGATTTGTTGTCAAGATAATCCCAGTGATAATAAAACAAGCTTTCCCATGGTATCCAACAAGAATTTTTGTTTATTTTTTATTTTTTGTAACTTGGACTGTTGATCCTCATCGATAACTTATTCACCAGTGGTAGTAAATATTTATCTCTTATATAAGGAAAATCATCGAATTTTTATCGAAGAGTTCATCAGTAGAGTAACGGGATATAATGTTAGCATAGCAATATATCATTGATTCGACGATAATTAACAAAATACTATCAGGGCAACCGCTTTATTCCGATGTAATTGAGACATTGATAATGAATTTATAGTTCGTCGCATCCGTGTGTAATTTTTGTTTTCCCGAACTTTTAAGGCATCGTGAATTTACTGGTCAAGCTTAATTTTCTTCCTGTTCTTCGAATGATCATAATTTGCCTAAATTGAACCGAACGTAGTGTGTAGTAAGTAAATATCGTTTCCAGCCTAAATATTTTATGAGTTATAAGAAAAAATCCAATCGATCGTTGCATATTAGGCTGAGCCAAGGGACACAAACTCTATTTAACAACATTGCTTTTCGAATAGAAGAATGAAAAAAAAACTTATTTTGACTTCAGTTTTCAATTCATTGGATAAAAATAACCCCTTGTTGCGTTTCACTGTTTGTATAAACAACATTTTCTGTAAAACATGCACACTTTGGACGTGACATTATTCATTAAATTTTGTACAGTTGCTATTGTGACTTTCCTGGTGGCTGCTGTCCAGTCTTCCATGTTTTGGGCCGTTGTACCCTCTTTAAGTGTCGCTTGACGATCGCCCAATACCGTTCAATTGGCCAAAGATTCGAACAGTTCAGCGGATTGATGTCCCTTTAAACGAATTATACATTATTATTTGCCAACCACTGTATAACTGACATGGCATAGTAGGCGGAAGGAAATCTAGCCAGAAGAGAGGAGGAGTATTATGCTTTCTGTACAGGGGCAGCAATTTCTTTTTCAACCATTCTAGCTAGAACCCAATTTCTTGCCGGATCGGGGCAAATATTTCACGGAAAGGGAGTCACTGAACTTTTCGATTACATTTTTGACACTGGTGTGGTTCACTTTAACCCGTTTTGCGATTTAGTGGGACGTGACACCTTTTTCAGAGCGCCAAATGTGCAGAATTTTCTTTCGCGTGTCGAGATAAATTCGACTCATTTTTTAAACGATCTTCTGTATCGAAATCAATCGGTTGCACTCTTTTTAACATGTAGTCAAACATGTCACCACAATACACTCTAAAAAAATTAAAGCCTTTTAAGAGTAGTACTAACATAATTCGTTTGGTACAGAGGAATTTAAGTCATTATATTCTTTATATGCTAAATTATTACAAATCATCAAAAGATGTTGCGGGCTTTGTAAAGTAGTATTGAATTATTTTTTGTTTGTTTTCTGCATTTTTGCATTGCTTAAATTTTTTGGTTCATGCTGAATACGTGAGTTGAGTTTTTATTATAAATATATATTCTATATGGTCCAATCACTATGAATTATTATAAACCATTTTATATGACATTGTTTCCATTACTCAGGTTTTCAGGATGTATAGGTTATATACCCTTGAATTGATGTTTTCATTTCATAGATTTAATATACTATTATTATGTCTTAAATGTCTAGGTAACCTTTTAAACTCGTACTTATCCCTCTGATGAATACAATAAGCTGTAACTGGAGCTGCTGCAGACATGTGCATATATTACTAAGTGTATTTTTCATTTTCCTCTGTGCAGATGGACATTTTACAAAATCGGTGCTGATCTGACTCTTGAGACCTCAACAGAATCGCCACCAGACATTCGTACTCATTAGGTCTTTATTGTTTTGTTGTTGTTTTATTACATCTGTTTATTGGCTTAATAAATAAAGTCACAAATCTTTACAATCTTTACAGCTAGCATTTTGATATCAACCACTAAAAAAGAATAAGTTGAATAGTATTTTGTTAATTGATTTTGAGAAGTAGCGCATAATAACAGGAAACCAACAGAAAGGATCTACAGCATTCAATCTGAAATTATCATTTAAGAATTGTCGATATTCAAGGAGTACAATATCGACATTATTCAGTTCAATCTACCCATTTTAACTCATCAAATTACACACACTAGATATATATATTATTTCCTTATATTTTCTATACATGATATATATTGCATGAACCTATTATATTTCATTGATTTAAAACATTCAAATACTGGGAGGGGAGGGTGCATCAGGACATCATTGAAGTTGCAATTGGACAATGGAGTGGACGGCCAACCGGAGTCTAAGCGGGTATGTGTCTATCATTTATGATTGGTACATTCCACTCCAATAGTTGTAATGAATTTGACGCGCCTTTCTCAAACAAACCATCTAGTGGAAAGCTTGGCAGAATTGCGTATTTTGTTATTCGTTTTATTGGATCATACTGCTGGAAGGAGATTCTCTTATTCCCGCAGGTTTCGCGTAAGTGTCTCTGCTTACGGGCCTGTCCAACCCTTTTTGGCCCTTCATACAGCAGTTTGTTGAAATTAGAACGGTAACAAAGCATGATCTTTCTGTCAAGTGGAACCGCATGCAGGGCAAGGCCCACGCTTGGATGGTGGCTTCTTACATACATACATACATAGTACTAAGATAATTCTTTTGGCTTTCAGTCTTCATGAAAGCAAATGATTCTCTATTTTCCGACGTTTCAGCGTATTATCACCTACTTCTAGGGATTATTTCGAAAATACAATTTGTCGGTAAGCTTTGTGTGTTGTTTCTTATATAATTTACTAACGAGATTTCTGTTTTTGTCATATAATGGATCTTAGTGTGGTTTAGTGAACATCACTGTTGTGGACATACAAAAACAAAGAAATGTAAAATAATTGCAACAAATATCCACAAAACATAGTACGTGAGAAAACTATTTACCCTAGTCTTACACTTGCACTCTGTTCCGGTATGTCTAGCTAACTGTTAAATAATTGTTGTGTTGGATCCGGGGAGGAGGTGTCTGGGTTGGGTTTCCTTGTGTGGTTCTATTTCTAATCATGTTTAATGTATGGATTAGTATGGAGTATGTTGTACCTAGTCCATCTGTTTCTGTTCGTTTGTTGATGCTACTGTTGTCATTAATTATGTTGATCTTCTCCAAAATTGGCAATGTATTCTTTTTAAATGTTTGGGTTATGTCAAAATTAGATTCATGTTGGTGATCGATATGCGCTTCTGTCACACTTTTTTCTCTCATTGCTGTTCATCTGTATAGGTTTGTCCCGATTGTAGTAGACGCTCCAGTTGGTTGCAATTGCTCTCGTGTCCTGACAATCTCTGTTCAAGGTGGTTGCCGGTCATCCCTATGTAGCTCATTTTAGAGTCATTACAATTTGGATATTGCTAACACTTTGAATAAAAAAAATATTGAACAAAAATTAAGGTTTAAAGTAAATCAAAAACTTATGAAGTTAAGTGTTCAATGTAAATGAAATGTTCTGCTATAGATTAAACAACAAATAAAATGATTGATTCTTGCTGTACTTTTAAAGTAGAGCTTTGAATCAAATTGAATATTAGGATTTCTACTAGGAAACCCAATCTTTCCAAATTATTTAAATGTTATTGATCACATTTATCATGATTGATCATTGAAGATTATTATCATTTTAATCCATTACACAGTGGACATAATCGAGGCTGTAATCTGACTTATTTCAAATCCGCTAGAATTTATACATGAACTGAAAAACGCCAATAAATCGATTGCCACTGATCTCATCCTGTGAAGAGGGGGGTCTCCTTTTGCCCCATTTTACCCTAAATCGGTGTGTTTTTTTTTCAGTTTTTGCTCTGATAACTACAATTACCGCAGTATTTTTTACTTGAAAAGGGACATATCTTATATAAAAAATTCTGAGAAGTCGAATGGTGTTGGTTTCATGCTGTGTCGGGGTCGAGAAAAGGTCCAGTTTGCCTCATTTTTTTTATTTACCCAACAAACATCGGTGTGGAATTAGAGCTTGTTCAAGCAAATTTGGAGAAGCTATTCAGCTGTTTCTTCTAGAATAGCTGAATAGCTTCTCCAAATTTGTTTGAACAAGCTCTAATTCAACACCGATGTTTTTTGGGTAGCCAGTCGTTGTTTCTCTCATAAAGACGTTCCTTTCTATGCGCATTTACCCAGTGTCGAGTAAATTATTTCAGCGAATTCGTCACATATTTAAACACAGTTGACTCACAGCCTACACCTCTCGCTATTAGAAGCTGCACAAGTCGCTGCTTCTTGCGATTAGAGTTTAAGTAAACTTTCACAATATCACTATTCAACATATTGAAATGCAAAGTTTTGCTGCACGTTCGAGTTTCAATTTGAGTTCAAATGACAGTTGCCTATGAAAATTTACTAGGAGACCATGAAATTAAACTGGTTGAAAACTATACCTGCTAGATGGCACAGTATGAAGCTGGTACCAAAAACAATACAGCGGTAATTGTAGTTATCTGAGTAAAAACTTAAAAAATACACTGATTTAAGGTGAAATGGGCAAAATGAGCCACTTCCCGTGGGTTTCGTGTAAGTGCTTCTGCTTACGGGTCCAAACCCTCGTTTTTGGCTCTTCATACAACAGAATAGTGAGGATTACAGGAATGTTTAGTTTGATCTTGCCATTAGGAGGAACTATACGCCATGGCAAGTCTTGCACTGGTGGTGGCTTCCTATCACATCACATCACATCACTGTGCATTAGTTGAAATAATATTAAAATAATTTTGGTCGTTTTATCACTGTGCCATGCTCGGGAAAATTTAGAGATAAATTCAAAGAAATTTTAAAATTCATTTCTTTGCTGCATTGCGATGGAAAGTTATCCAGAAGTGTATATCTATAAATGTATTCAGATCGTTGTTTATAATTGCAAATCTGATTAATTTGTGGCTCAATACGTCGAAATTATCTTGAAGATAAATCGTCCAGCCTTTGTAAGGTTATGTGGAGAGATCATCGTCATCATCATGCTTCGGTTCTTACTTTTACCACTCCATTCTTCCTAGTTGATTATCACCACTACAGCAACAATATTTTTCTCCTTCATCAGTAGTTAAACTGTGAAGTCCTTTCAATGTCGCTGAGAAGTAGAGTTTTACAATAATTGGATATGATGTTTCAAAATAACCTCAAGTAATTTGATTTCAATACGGTAAAGCAACAACAATAGTTGACAGTAATTGGTCTACTGTCAATTGCCTTCTTACATAACACAAATGTTGAACTTGTGTCTACCCGAATCTAGATTTTATGAATTCTCAAAACACACAACTGTTTACTATAAAAAAAAAATCCGGATCCCTGAACGGCAGTCTGGGGTTTGAGAACAAGCAAAAATATACTGCGAACTAAATCACACGAACTCACGGATAACTCAGCCAGCCATGATTCATGATCGTGTGAAAAGTTTAAACTTGGATTTCGTTGAAGTAAAGATTGTAGCAGGACACAGTTACTCAACTAACAAAAACGGTATTCCAAATATAATTTGCATTTCAAATCATGACAAATTTATAACAAAAGCATGGATGATATTGATGTGACACCCACAACTCTCAATAAGATATTAAACTTAGTTTGCCTTAATAAGATATTCCTTGCTGCCAACGTCATTTTTCGTATGGTTGAGATATTTATTTCAACCAGTTTTTGCGTTCATAAATAATCGAAGCTTGAATTTAATGAAGAATTTGTTTCACATTTGGTGATACATTTCTTAAAGAATGCATTTTTTTCGTTGGAAATTAAATGACTTTGTGACAAATCTAATATTCATAACTCTCTAAGTGCAATCAAATATGCAAAACACTTCAATTCGTGATTTATGGTCTCATTAACTTTTTTCCTCAAAACATGAATTTCTCTGCAAACAGCAATCGCAAAATCGTTTCCCATCACCTCCATTCCAACAATATCACCCCTTACCGTCAGCCCAGAAACACTTACTTGTGCTTCGCTCCGATGGCTCCCGACTCGAGCTTCCACCGCCGGCACTTCCGTTTGCTCGCGCACTGGCCGACACGGCTGCTGCCGCGGCGGCCGCTTCCCGTGCCATGATGGCTGCTATCGAAAAATCCGTCGCACCACCGGAACCACCGGAACCGGAACCACTGGCCGCACCACCGGCCTTGGAGGCTGCTATGGCAGCAGCCGCTGCTGCCGCCGCTGCCATTGCCGCCGGATTCTGCGTTCCCAGCAGCATAGCGGCCGTAGCCAGCCTGTTACGAAATTCACCTATTTGCTCACCGAAAATTCTATTAAGACTACCACTTGCACGTCCTCTTTCTTCTTCCTGACTACAACTGCTGCCGATCCCGTGACGCCACCACTCAGGCGAAGGGGATTTGAGGTATCAATTTTGAGACCGTTTCGAGGATCTTCTTCTCAATTTGGTGTTGTTCTCGAAAATGCTCTTATTTGTTTGTTTGCTTCAAATCTTCCAAAATCATCACACCGACTTTGTGTCATAACAGCATGTCTTCACCACTCCTCGACCGACCGCGGGTTCCACCCAAATCGAGCGACAAACGACACTGTATTAGATCCAAACCCCAAGCACAGGGAAACAGTTTGCCGAAAAAAAAATCAATTTTCTCACGATTTCCACACTTGACTCACACGTCAGAACTTGGGATGACAGGAACAAAAAAAAGCAAGAACGGATGACGACAACAACAACGGCCGATCACTACAATTCCGCTAAGCGCTCAACGTGCACCAGTAGCACCGGGATCGAACTGCTGCACCGGAATGCATATGGCCGCGCGCGATTGATACAAAAAACAACAGACCGAGAATATCGCTGGAACCCATTTCACGGCGCGCGGAGAAAAGAGAACATGAAAAACCCCGCACCGGAGCTGTGAGGGCGCGCGTGAAGACAACAACGACAACTCGAACGGACTGCGACCACGACGACAACAGAGAAGACCGTCAAGAAGTGGACAGAAAATCGTAGTCGCGAAATCTTGCTCGCGATTCCACGCGGCGAAGCCCTTTTTGTCAGATTCGCTTTACGTTACTCAACACACCTGCGTGTGTCAACGTGTGTGCAAGCCTCGAGGCGTACTAGTGCAAACTAAACTCCAGTCCAGTACGGCCAAAACCTGACTTTCCTGCTCCAAACGGGTGCCGTTCATTCAAACCTAGCTGCCATGCAACCGGTGCGCGAAGAGGCTCACTCTCTTTCTCGTGAAAACACCGAGGAGCCACCGCCGCCGTCATGCCGTGGAAAACGCGACTCTGGGAAAACTCGTGCCATCGCTTCAACTGCACCCAACGCGTGCTGCACTCCGAGCGAGCGAGAGAGAAAACGGTGGATAACTCCTGGCTCCACCCCTTCCCACTCACACAATCAAAGCAGCTCAAGAGAATATGGTCTACCGTCGCATGCTGTGATTGCGAATCGGTGATGAAAGGGAAAAGCAAACACTCAAAAGTAAACACGACCGACCTGTGTGGTAGCTCAGTGAGTGCGAGGGGCGTTCTCAAACCGACGGTCGCTCACTTCCAGTGGAACCGTTAAGTAGTATTGGTAAGAACTCAATCCTATCATAATTCCATCTGAGAGCTGAAACCCACAACAAAAAAACACAACTCACTAATTCTTTCTCTGTTTTGCTCCTCATTTGAAGCTTTCATCGAATGCTAAACACATACGGACCGGACCGTAGGTAGTTACGAATGCTCACCTCCTCCCCGCCCGCCCGTGGCGATGATACGGGACCGACCAAGCGACGATGACGATGATGATGATGATGATGATGGGGTCTGGTGGTCTTTTCTCCGGAGTGATTACCCACAAGTATCATTTCTTTTGCTTCTTTTAATTCTACCCCGGCCCCGGTGCTCTTGTTTGTTGTATCTTGCCCATTTACACAGTGTGCAGCAATGAGCTTGTTGATCGAATAGTGCTGTCTCTTTCCAGCGAGAGTAATTCTGGCAACAACGGATTTGGAGTGTGGGTTCCCTGTTTCGCAATCGATAGGTACGTTGTGAAGTGGGAAAAGTGCGATTCCGAAAGTGATTCGAAAATGATGGATGGGTAACAACTTGGGTTGTAGAGAATTTTTGTTAGTTTGAAGTCAATTGCATGGTAAAATGATTGTAAACTAAAATTTATTCTGGCATTCTGAAAAGACACATTTTCGGGCAGTCGATGTTTGCTACAGTCAGTCTCAACATTGAGCGTACATGTATGATGCATCAAGTAATCTCCAAGTATTTCAGGGTTATAAGTAGTAGAAGCAAACAACTTGTACACATGGTAGAAACAATCTTTGCTTGAACAATGCTGGAAAGAAACAACGACAACTACAAATTCATTTGTAATTGGCTGAATAAAGTAAAAATCGCTACATGATTACATTGAAGTACATGATTATAAGTGTTTTGTATGACCATTTTTGGCATCCAGAACTGCTTCCAAGTGTCGAGGCATCGATTCCACCAGCTTCCTGGACACCGTTGCTGGAATACTATTCCAAATCTCCTGAATCGTCAGTTTGAGTTCCTTTTTGTTTCTTGCAATTAAAGGGTGTATTCGATAAAAATGGCACACACATATATACTCATCAAAATTAAACTGATTATCGGATTTTCTTGAAATTTTCAGGGAATGAAGAACTACTAATGAGTTTTGATTTACAACATTTGTTTTATTCAATTTCGTCTCCCATCCCGAATGCCCGCGTCTTCTATTTCACTCAACCCATCAAATTTGGTACAACCGATTTTCCCAGTGTTTTTGTTGTTTTTACCCAAATTTTTCTTCAATTCTAGCTCTGTTTTTATAGTTTTGGGATGTTTGCGAAGTTCCGTTTTCATAATTGCCCAGAATTTTTTCAATTGGACGAAGTTCCGGTGAATTTGGTGGGTTCATATCCTTTGGCACAAAATTGACTCTGTTGGCTCGGTACCACTCCAATACGTTTCGAGCGTAGTGGCAGGATGCTAGATCAGGCCAAAACAGAGTTGATCAGAGTTCTTCTTAATGAATGACAAGAGACGCTTCTTAAGGCACTCTTCCGTGTAAATCGCACCGTTTATTGTTCCGGAAGTGATGAAGGGAGCACTTATTTCACCACATCCGCAAATCGCCTGCCAGATTATAAACTTCTTTGCAAATTTCGATAGTTTCTTCTTTCGAACATCCTCCGGAACATCGAACTTCGACTTGGCAACGAAATATTCTTGCCCAGGAAGTTGACGGAAGTCGGCCTTGACGTATGTTTCGTCATCCATCACGATGCAACCGGATTTGGTGAGCAGCTTCGTGTAAAGTTTCCGGGCGCGGGTTTTCGCAGTGATGTTTTGTTTTTTATTCCGGTTTGGGGCTTTTTGCACTTTGTAAACATGTAACCCAGCACGCTTCATGGTTTTCTGCACAAAACCGACTAACACCTTAGACTTTTTAGCGACATCTCGAATTGACATGTTTGGACGGTTCTTGAATTGTTGTACGACTTTCCTGGCCATTTTACTGTCCATTGGACCACTTTTACGACTACTCCCTTCCTTCCTTTGTACACTCAGACGCTCCTTGAAGGTTCTTATTACACGAGACACAGTTGTATTTGCAATTCCAAGCCTTTTAGCAATCCACCGGTGGGACGCTCCTGGATTTTGATTGTGATTGCACAAAATTTTCTCACGGACAATTTCTTGTTTCGACGACGTGACTGGAACTACTGAATGTATAACTATGAAACTTGGCAGATGTAAATAATACACTATGGATAAGATCTACTCAAATTTCTAGGTTTTATACTCATACGATTCAAAAGTTACAGAAGATTTTCTGTGTGCCATTTTTATCGAATACACCCTTTATTCAATCGGTGCTTAACCTCCCACTACAAGTGCTCAATGGGGCTCAAATCCGGTGACTGGGGAGGGGTTCTCAGTTGCTTAGAAGCATTGTAAAACAACCACTTTACAATGTGTGAAAGTAATAATCACACGTTAGTTCCAATTTTAGCACGGAAGATGGCAAATTACGCTTCAGTGTGTTCAATTAGCCCATTTTATCCATCGTGGTGTCGATAAACTCCAAAGCGCCCACACCACTGGCCGCCATTTAACCCCGCAGCATGACGCTGCCTCCTCCGTGTTGGACAGTAGGGCTTAAATGTTTGACCACCAACGACGAATTCGGTTCTCTCCAAACCATCTGTCTTCCATCGGATCCAAATAGATTAATTTTAGTCTCGTCGGAAAAACTCCAAAAGCTTGTCAATATGCTCATTCGCAAAATCCAGTCGCATCTCAACATTTGCTTTTGAAAGAAGAGGCTACTTCCGAGCAAATCTGTCCATCAAATTATGTCTGCGAGCGACACGCCGGATGGTTTAGGCACTGACGGATCTCCCGATATTGTCAGCGAACACGTTAGCCAACTTCGGAATACTTGTCTTAGGTTCTTTTGGACGCCATTTTGATCCAAACACAATAAACTACCAGACGAAAATAACTAAGATCGCTGCCTATGCAGCTAAGAGTTGTTGACAGTGTGCACTGCTAGAAAAATTCACTTCAAATTGCCAATATTGTGTTTATAAAACGAATTGGTTTGAAAATAGGAATTGAATTTTATTCGATCAAAAGTTTTTAGAAATCCTTTTCAATAATTGAAGTCCATATTTCGCCAGTTGCGCAATTATAGAATTGAACTACAACAGAAATAATATTTTAGAAAAGTTCTTCACGTCATGGGTGTACGCTCAATTTTGAAACTGACTGTAGTTATTCAAGAAGTTAGAACCATTTATTGAGCAAGCATTGCTATTATTTCCTGTCGATCTAGGCTATATGATGTGCCGTGCAATAAATAGTCAATTCGACTCAATTAGATTAATTTTCCGATAACTGGTTTCAGAAGCTGATCCTCGAAATATAGAGAAGAGTGAAATTGTGATTTCCAGTCTCCCTGTGTATGGTTCTAACATTAACTGTTATGTGTCCAACAGGGGAAAAAATGCCATTTTCGATTTAAAAACATGATATTTAAATTTGTTCTCATATTTACGATATTTAAACTTTGTGACCCCTCATATTTCGAAGTACTTATCTTCTAGGAGGAAAATGCTCACGTAGCTAGGGATTTCGCGAGGAGGAGTTTCTGATTTACAGAGACAGAGAACATTTCTCCCCACGAAATTAAAATGACCATGAATAGGGATATATCTTACCGATTCGGAATATTTTAGCAACTTCGAATTCAGGAGCTCAAACACTTCTTCAAAATTGTGTAATATCACGGATGGACTGCATCCGTCTCCGGAAAAAAATGATTCCGTTTACATTATTCCGAAAATGACGTACGTATAGAAGATTACAATAATGATACTTAAAGTTGAGGAATGAATACACAGGAATTTATGTGATTGCCGTATGACAAACAGGTAGCTTAATCCTGGAATGTTTACTCCGAAGAAGGATCCTATGGAGTCATGGATGGTCAGTAAGTTATTTGAATTGAACCATGGAAATATAGATGTTAAGATTCTTGGTTCAAGTTCAGAAAAGCGTAGGAATCGTAAGTCTACTTTTATGACAACTCTGCATCTGCAGCAGGAATCCATAACATATGTAACAGAACTCTTGAGAAATTCAAAAGCATGCCGTGTTTCCGAGATTCCATGACCTTATAGGAACTGGCCAGCAAGGAAACTCTGAACTGGCTTATCCGAAGCCAGGTGAACGGGATGGTTCAATAGCTATGGAAACCTTTCTTCTGGAACGATTCCTGGAATTTTGACACCCATATTGCTAGGGTTCAATTCAAGTAATGTTATATCCATCCGTGATACTCCATGGAAACCTACTCCGGAATGACCGTTCCAGGCTCAAGTCACTGGATTGTCGAATAGCAATCAGACACATTCCTGTATATTGTTGATTTTCTATTGTGATCTTTTATAAAAATCCCATTTTCGGAACACGGTTCGGGAAATTCCGTATTCCCGGATACGTCATGATGTCATGTTGAGTTCTTGAATACAGATCTGCTAAAATATTCCAAATTGGTTAGCTGCTAAAATATTCCAAATCGGTTAGAAGTTCCCTGAGTAAAAATGTTCCGTGTTGGTCTCTTGAAGGACTTTTTGTTGAACACACAACTGTTAATTTCTTGGGCATGAGAGTATATTCATCACCATATTAAATTTTTATTCACACACAGTTAAAATCATTTTGTAATTTTCAATCTATTATCATTAAGATTAGCATTAGCATAAGCATTGACGTTTGCACACCTCGTAGATGGAGCTACGTTGAGGAATGATTCGTTGAAGATATTGCATGTCATTATGAAACGGAAGCAGTTACTGATACGTTTCTTCACGCAATAATCTCCACAAATACACTCCTTGATCGCTCACCTGGCCACGTCTATGCAACCGTTGGAGAGAGGGAGGATTTGATATTTACCTTAAGAAGACACGGGATACCCACGTAGCCTTCAGTAGATATCAAAAGAAAAGGGAAATACACTCAGTAGCAAAAAAAAAGCCGAGCAAAATTTTGCTTCCAAAATATGCCATGTTCAACCTACTGTAACTTTGTCAATTATCAATATTTTTAGCTGAAACTTTCACTACACTATAATCAATGTATAGACTTGATTATTTCTCTTTTTCACCCGATATTGACCGTGCTGAAATATCGGTGCAAAAAAAAGCCGAGGTGAATTCATCTTATTAAGACACGGGATTTGTTACGCCTGAAATAGCCAAAATAACTAGTGTAACTCACGAAGTACTTCAAAATATGGCATCCAGCATCAATTGGATTGAAAAAACTACGTATACAGTGTTATACAGTATTATTAGAAGAATTCACCTCGGCTTTTTTTTTTGCACCGATATTTCAGCACGGTCAATATCGGGTGAAAAAGGGAAATACTCATATTGGTGCGTCAACTTTGTCGGCAGCTGTAGTCCAAACCACTTAATGGAAACAGTTCAAATTTCGTCCACATTATTTCCTATGTATTTTTAGGCTATTGTGAAATTTAAACTATGTTATCTAAATTTTTCACAGAAATACGGATTTTTGAAATTGGTATGTCCAAAAATGACTTTTTTCACATATGTAATGAAAACTTTAAATTTATTAGCCTGATCAACATAAAATTTCGATCACATACGGTCTATACATTGATTATAGTGTAGTGAAAGTTTCAGCTAAAAATATTGATAATTGACAAAGTTACAGTAAGTTGAACATGGCATATTTTGGAAGCAAAATTTTGCTCGGCTTTTTTTTTGCTACTGAGTGTAAATAAAGATTGGACTCGGAAAAATGCGACACTTTGTTTTGGGTGTAACTTTTTATCGCGTGGGTAAAAATTTATGAAATTTTGGGTAATACTAGTTAAGAGTCCAAAATTTTATCGCGATCTGTCAAGTAGTTTTCAAGATGCATTCGAAACAAGAACAGCTACGCCAGCAAATCTTGGGCGCGGTGATCGATAATCCTGGTCAGTCGCACAGATGGATCGGCAATAGGCTTGGAATCCACCATTCCACCGTGTCCCGCGTTGTAAAGATGTTCCAGGAGGCGAAGACCATCGAGCGGCGCGCTGGAAGCGGCCGAAAACCGAAAACGGAATACCCAGAGAAGGCGCGGAAGATAAGGCAGTACTTTAAGAATATCCCGAACCTTTCCACCCGAGACGTGGCCAAAAAGGTCAATTCGTCGAAGTGGCTCATCCAGCAGACCATGAAGCGGGCTGGGCGACGTGTTTTTAAGGTCAGGAAGGCGCCAAACCGGACTGACAAGCAAAACACGGTGGCCAAGTGCGTGGAAGCTGTACCGTGAGTGGCTGTTCAAGTCAGGCTGTTTCGTCATGGGCGACAAGACATATATCAAAGCGGACACCAAACAAATCCCCGGCCTCGAGTTTTTTGTCGGTACATCCCGCATGGAGGTTCCGGAAAAGTTCTGGAAAAGAAAGATGGACAAATTCGCGAAAAAGTACCTGTTGTGGCAGGCGATGTGCGAGTGCGGACGGTACAGCAAGCCGTTCGTTACAACCGGCACCATAAACGGGCAGATTTATCGAGAGGAATGCTTGCAGAAGCGCTTGCTGCCCTTCCTCCGCTCTCACCGTGGTCCCACGCTGTTCTGGCCGGAGCTCGCTTCGTGCCATTACGCAAAGCTGTAATGGATTGGTACGAAGTGAAAGGCGTTAATGTGGTCCTGAAGAAGACGAACCCGTCAAATACACCAGAACTTCGTCCGATCAAAAAGTTTTAGGCGATAATGAAGAAGAAGTTGAATAAAAGCGGAAAAACATTTACAACCGATGAAGCTTTGAAGAAAAACTGGAAAAAATTGTGTAAGGAAGATGGACAAAGCCTCGCCCTAGTTATCATGAGCAGTGTTAAGAGAAATGTACGAGAATTCAGCTTGGAGAAGGAAATTCAATATATAAATTATGCCAAAACATAGCTAATATATAGTTATTTAATCTCTGAAAATTTGAATTTTTGGTGAACCTGGTGGAACCTGAATTTTTGGTGATCATTTTTGTGTGTCTCATTTTTTCCGAGTCCAGTCTTTAGTCGGAGAGGATAGTAAAACAGAATGCCCTGTTTGGTGTACGAAAAAAAATATCATATATATGTTAGTTGGGAGCATCGAGTCTAAGAAGGTTAAGTGACGCTTCATTTTTTCTCCAAAAGGTTGAAATTTAAGCATTAACTTTAATCTTAGCCCTTTACGCCTTATGGTTATAGCACCATTACTCGCTCTCTGAAATGAGAAAAATATATGAGTAACCGTGTTGAAAGAGAACTTATCAGATTTCTCGGACTCCAGAAACAATATTGCATTACCTTAACATGCAAATTTAGGTTTCTTCTTTATATTTTTGAAATTTCGCGAAGAAAAGTGCTCTGTACGAATGTTCTTTTTTATCGATTGAAATTGTAAAACTAGAAGAATTTTCACAAATTCAAGCTGGTTAAGTAAATCACAAACATTTAAAAACAAAAATGGTACTTGGAATGAACATATGACTGAATAGAAGGAATTTATTTCAGAGTTTTCTAAATTATTGTTTAAGGATGGCCTCTCAAAATAATTTGTAGGGAACGATGAGGAATATAGCCACATTAAACTCCAAGCTGAATTACTCAAAATAAAAGTTGTTGTGTTTCTCAATAAAGATATTTGACAGATGATCATATTTGCGCTGCAATGCGTTGCGTTAGTAACTAAGTAATCCGTAGATTGCACGTTGGAAGCTGGTATGAGACTTACTTCATCAATCTTATTTCCATTGCCAATGAAAAGCTATTTGGGAAGCTATAACTGTCCAACCAGGATTCAGAGTAGATAAACATGAAAACATCTATTGACCACCACGCTGAGGCAAATTGGAAAAGGTTAAGATAAAGGTGATGTAACATCAACTTAAATAATAAATAAATAAAACCTATACCTATGCTCATAAGAAATATGTCACTAACTTGTTTATATCAGGAAGTATGTTGATGGAGCTTTTTTTTCAAATCATTCAAAAACATTTTAACAGGAGAGAAAACACCTTCAGAAACACACTCCGACATATTCAAACACGTCACCACAACAAGACAAATTTCCGTATTTTCTGGAACCACTCACACGCATGTTTACATCATTTGCAGTTGACTGCCAATAAGCATAAATTTTCAAGTTTGGTTTGACAGACATGTTGAAAAACAGAAACACCCAGGAAAACTTCTTCCGGCACCCCAAAACACTCCCTGTGTTATAAAGATTCAAAATAATACATTGACCAAATATTGCGAGAAAACAAGAAATCTTTTTCATATTTCTGAACAGCGAAAAAAAAATGTCACCGAGCAATCAAACTTGACGTCCGTCCACACGCAAAGCCTACCTCGATCCGTAATGTTCAATCATTTTTCATACACATAAAGAGAGCATGTAAATAACTTCAAAACAACATGAGTTTACACGACTTGAAAATCCTTGTAATACTTACTCAATTGAATTTGACTTGGTCTACTTCAGATGCCGCATCGTTGATTATGACATGCAAGCGTAAAGGGCGAACACGAAATTATTGCGACACATTCAACAGGGCATAACTTTTTTACCATTGGGTAAAAATCAACCAAATTTTGCACACTTTCTCATTGATGTGTATTGTTTACATGCTGTCAAACTCGAAGTCGTGTTTTTCGATTCAAAGATAATGGAGGTGAACCAACGCGATTCAAGGACAAATTCTTTCCAAACACCTGGAATTTCCTGACCTGTCACACCGGCAGTTGGGAAAAATGTTGAACATTCACCATTCAACCGTCTCCAGAGTGTTCAGGCGGTTCCAGGAGCGGTTGACGTTGGACTACGGCAAAGGAGCTGGAAGAAAACCGGGACCGGAGAACAAAAAGACGGAGGGAAAGGTGAAGCGGATGATTAAAGCAAATCCCAACGTCTCAAGCCGTGATTTGGCTAAAAAGATCGGCATGTCGCAGAGCTACGTCCAGAATGCAAAGAAGAGAGCTGGACTACATACATACAAGGTACAGAACTTCCCAAACTCGGGCACGGAAGCTCTACGAGAAGATGCTGACAAAATATGGCTGCTGTGTGATGGACGACGAAACGTATATAAAAGCCGATTTTAAGCAAATTACGGGGTTGGAGTTTTTCACCGGCAAGAGCAAGTTCTATGTGGACGACAAATTTAAGAAGAAGAAAATGTCGAAATTCGCCTCCAAATATCTCATTTGGCAGGCCATCTGCTCTTGCGGACTGAGGAGTGAGCCTTTCGTGACAAAGGGCACAGTAAATGGCGAGATCTACAAATCTGAGTGCCTCGCAAAGCGCCTTTTGCCGTTCTTGCAGCAGCACGACGAAGCTCCGCTATTTTGGCCAGATTTGGCATCATGCCACTATTCTAAAAGTGTCCTGGAGTGGTATGAGGCCAATTCTGTCCATTTTGTTCCAAAGGACATAAATCCGCCAAACTGTCCGGAGCTGCGGCCGGTGGAGCAGTACTGGGCAATGATGAAGCGGGAACTTCGGAAGAGCAAGAAGACAGTCAAAGACGAGAAGGACATGTTAAGAAAATGGAAAAAAAAACTGAGAAACTGGTTCTGAATGACACTGTAAAGACTTTGATGGAGGGCATCAAGCGAAAATGCGTTCAATTTTACACTCAAGGCTCCATCGATTAACTTTTCTTTTGATTTTTGAAGGAAATATATGTATAAAACTACCCTAAAATTTTGGTTTGAATCTAAACATTATAAGAAAATTGGCATGACATTTTCGATGTCGCAATAATTTCGTGTTCGCCCTTTATTTTACATAATTGAGAGGAAGATACACATAATTAGATAGAATTTGTTGACTTATTAATAATTTAATAGTCAAAAAATGCAAAACGTGGGATTCAAGGGACAAAAATAATCGTAAGGAACCAAAAATATGAAATGTCAAATTGTCTTATAATTAATTTCTTCAAACCCTTTTGTTGAGAAAACTTTCAGACTGAGGTTATAGTTCGTCAAAATATCTATGTTTCATGAAAAAAGTCAAATACAATTGTCTAAACTTGTAAGTTTCATCTATATTAGATAATATGTGCTTAAAAAAGAAAATGGTGAAGTTTCAAAACTTTCTGAATAAATAAACTTACCTTGACTAGATTCACGATGTTGAAAAATCCGAATTACCGATAGTAATCAATGAATTAAAGAACGGCAATTCAATAAAACTGATTCACTTGGTTGCAATAGGCTTATACCAGATTTTTGCGTCACAATTACAAATAGTTGTCCTCTGTTGTCTTCTGCTATGTATCGTGAATGACAGTTGAACGAGCAAAGTAGCTCATATAAACATAAGATTTATATTTACACGATCATATGATTCAATGTTACAATTCACATGATTATACATTGCAGAACGAGCGCACTGTGATTTAATATTTTGGGAAAGTGTACTAATGTATGTTTCAATGAAAATACATGCGTATTCATATGTTTAACAATTCCCTAGTGTTAAGCATGCTTTTTCATTTAAAATTAAACAAAGCAATGAATTACATCGATATATTTTTACTACTCAAACTTTTTACAGCGCATATAACCTTCATTATTTTTTTATGTGTAGTGCTGCATAGTTTAAATTATTCTGTTCATAAAAACTATTTTCATTCGCATAAAAAAGCATGCAAATAACATTAATATTACATGAGGTTTCAAGTTTACACGACATGCAAATAAGATTTTCCATTATTTACGAATGAATTTTAATGAATTAAACATGAACTACCCTCTCGTGGTTCAAATTGTTCACCTTGACGACGGTGAGAGGGTTTATCTCATGTTATAGACTTGCATATGAATTAAAAAATTTGACCAGTAGTGAAAGTATCACACACACTACTCATTGATCTCGCTGCCACGTCGTAGAACATTTATATAAAGGCACTAACATCAGGTGTGATACTGGTGGGTTCTGCCATAATTCACTCTCAGACTTCTTACTTTCAATCAAAGGGAAACGAATAAAGGTACACATTTCAATCTCATGGCAACTTATGTTGTTGTTTACCCATTTGTTTTATGGAATGAATAACCGAAATACCTAGTTTGCTGATGGTGTAATAAGTTGAAGTAATTGCAAAATTATCGAAAAGGGTGAAAAAAAGGTTTTGATCATGGTGGATCACGGCACTTTTCCCGGATTTATTTTCAGGAAACATTAGAAATGATTAAACAAAGCTCGTGATATCTAGAACAGCGTTTTAATTTGAGCTTCCATTTCACGACCGCATAACAAAACATCATCGCGTGAAAATCGGAACTGAAATTTTGAAAAATACTACGGTCCAATACTAATACTTCAACTAGTGCTCAAGCGACCAACATAGGCTAGTGCTTCTAGGGTATTAGTCATAGTAGAGGTGAATTTAGGAAAAGGTCTAGTCTTGACAACCGAGCTGTCACACAGCTCCAGCAAGACACCGTCAAAAAAAAATGATTTCTACATGAACTGCATCAGATGACCGCATCGTTGTACAATGAAGATATTTGAAATTATAACGTTGGTTCCAGATTGTACCACATAGATGGCTCTGTAGCTTATCTTTGCCAATCCGCCATCTCTGTGGCAAGATCTGAACGTAATGTGATAATCTCACAAGACGACAATTCTCGAGAGCTTCATTTGGCAAAGATAGAATACAGCACCGTGTCTGTGGCAATCTCTGGAACTAATATGATGATGTCAAAAGACGACACATGACATACTAAAAAACTTTGCCCAAGACGGCAACTCTCTACAACTAGTCTGGAATGATGTAGAAGGAGATGTTTGCTCATCACCATGAGGCACCGAGAGTGAACAACAATGTTTTTTGGCTAGAATGAAAGATGTGAAGAGAAAGTGTTGAAAGGTCCGTCAGAGTGCGGCAGGTAGGAAAATTAACAGATGTTTTTGAAAATTGAGCGAAAGGGCATGTATCCAATGGTACTCGTACCATGGACGTCAATCTTTGCCTAACATCCCACTGCGGGTAGGTTGTAGCGACGGAACAAGTCCGCCACTTCAACAGGCAAAAATTGACGCATGGAAAAGACGCTCATGTACCACTGTGGCTTGTATAGTTTATTCTTAGCGATCTATTGGGTGCACTCTGTTTACTGATGCGCACATGGGAGAGGAACTCTCTC
This sequence comes from Aedes japonicus, assembly GCA_034211315.2. Lineage (NCBI taxonomy): Eukaryota > Metazoa > Arthropoda > Insecta > Diptera > Culicidae > Aedes > Aedes japonicus. The sequence goes on along the minus strand of JASCZW010005762.1, from coordinate 113,341 downwards.
CTTTTTTGGGTTTGTTTTGATTCGCACCGACTGACGATCACTAAAGTTACAAGCCACACTAAACTATACAAGCCACAGTGGTACATGAGCGTCTTTCCATGCGTCAATTTTTGCCTGTTGAAGTGGCGGACTTGTTCCGTCGCTACAACCTACCCCGCAGTGGGATGTTATCCAAAGATTGACGTCCATGGTTCGAGTACCATTGGATACATGCCCTTTCGCTCAATTTTCAAAAACATCTGTTAATTTTCCTACCTGCCGCACTCTGACGGACCTTTCAACACTTTCTCTTCACATCTTTCATTCTAGCCAAAAAACATTGTTGTTCACTCTCGGTGCCTCATGGTGATGAGCGAACATCTCCTTCTACATCATAATCGTTACTCCTCGCACGGAGAATACATAACATAACAATTAATGTAGTCTGGAATGTTTTGTATGCAATTCCGTTCACACATCGAAATCAAAACCTGCTTCCCTTTGTAGAAGATTCCCGGTGACCAATGTTACTGAAATAAGGTTTTTCAACCATCAATGCATTTTTGAGACCATAACCTTTCAATTTAACACGATGCCAAATTGAGCCAGAACCAAGGCTTTCCTTTGTGGTTGTTTATTAATGGTACCAATCGCTGCTGCTAGCTCTTTCTGCCACACGTTAAACTTGCTTTCCAAACAACGTATTTTGAGGAAAATTTCGATGTCATTTTCGTCCTGAAATACTCAGCATTTCTGGCCATAGCAGAAAAGAGAAATTGCTTTGGAAGCTGCTTAAGGTGAATCGCTGCTCCATGTATTTTTTCCTATCTTTTATCTTGCTCTCGCAAGCTCACCTTGCTGTTTCAAATTGATAAATCTCGATTGTTAGTGAATGAACATCGAATCGAACTCTATCAGATTGCTCACAGCAAGTAAGCATACAAACTGATGTGATGAAATTTTCAATATCTAGTACAGACTCTAAGTTATATCAATTCTAAATATTGAGGTAATGATTGCCGTCATTAATGATTCAGCATAAGCCTTTAAAATCCCCCAGGACACATGTTTCATCATTCATACCCAAGTTACAATGATAGCTGGACAGTAAGAGAAATAACTGAACAATGGTTGGTTAATGGTATCAATAACGGAATAATATGATAGCTGAATATCAAGTTGAGTAGTAGCTTGTTAAGTTGACAACGTTTCTCTTGTTCAGCTTATCATCGTATGCTGAATATGATACTCAATTGTCCATCTGCTCTACCACTCTTTATCCAGCTTATCTTTTATTTTCAAAGCTGTGCTCACAGATTTTTTAATTCAGCCGTTAAATGAAATAACAAACCATCAGTGAGAAAATAAGTTGTCATAAAAAATTACATGTATGGAAAATATGGACAAATCTTAACATCTATAAAAAAATGGTACTTATTACCGAAATTAACAAAACAAAAAAGACGTGAGATATGTGACAAAGTTTTGAAGAGCACATTTTCTGGAAATAGAGAGAGGGATTTTGTCCTCTCTGATCATCCAACGATAGATTACTCGGCATGAACTTTTTGACAATGAATCGATCAATCAATCACAAAATGTATTGATTGCATTACAACCATCTACCGTGTCTACGCATATATTTTTTATGTAGGCTGTCTATTAATAAATAAAAAGATAAATAGCATTACTGTCTTAAAAAACTTCACAGAAAAAAATAATTAATTTTAACAAGCGCGGAAAATTTCCCTGCGTTTAATTCCAAGCAAAAAAAAAGGTGAAAGAACGGAATAGTAGCAATATCTTTCATGCACCATGCAACGAGCTGGATTCAGGCAACATCACTACACCGATATGTACGGATAGGATAAAAAGAGCTCAGCGATTGGCTGGTCCACACGAAATTCATTTACCACATTTACCGTGGCACGACAACGACGGCTATAAAGTCTTCGTTTGATGAAAAATGCTTTCTACGAAGAATTTTTTTTAAGGTATAAGAACAGCCACAAGTAAGAGGGAGCTAAAGCTGGCAAATAGGATCGATGTTGCAACAATTCGTATCCCAATTCACTGATTTTTGCAATGGTTTTTTGAGCTGTGTGAGTAAGTGCATTCTCTTGACGAAAAGTGATTTTTTTCTTCTGTAAATCGGGTCTTTTTTTCAAAAATTGTTTTCATCCAACTGGTCCAAAAGGTCACAATAATAATTAAGTTGATTGTCAAACCAGTTTAGAGATAATCTATGTATATAAAAAGGAATTTCGGTCTGTCTGTCTGAACTTTGGGAAAGACCATCAGAGGGTTGAGCGCTGATCAAAGGTACATACTGTAACTGAGAAACGAGAGAAAAATAGTTACTTTCCATTTCAATTTCCAACTACGCGCATCTTGGCGACATCGCGTATTCTCGGTCTCACTATGCGCGGAACTTCTTCGATGTCTCGTACTGATAGAGTTCGATTGGTCAGTTACGAGACACTGAAGAATTTTCGCATACCGGAGATGAACATAGCATTCTATCAAGATAAGCAAAACGCCGTAGTTGAAGCTCAATGGAAAAATACTTCAGTTTTTCTTCTCATTTCTGCCACCTGTAGAATCGAAACTCACTCGAACCGCTCGGCGTGAAATTTCGGGTCAGAAGTTTGCAGGAGCCAACAAATGTCTGCATGTGCAACGAGAACCGTGTCGAGCAAAGGAAACCAAATTCATGGCAGGCCTGCGGAGATTTTAAGAGGCAGTAAAAGTTTACATGCCAATGATTTCGGACCCCTCCTTCTTCTAGAAGGGGAGGCTCTCATAGAAAAGAAATAGAAGTTTCTGCATAACTCAAAAGCTTATCAAGCAAATGAAACCAAATTTGGCATGTGGGGATTTTTGGAGGTAAAAAATGTTTCTATGGTGATTCGAGACCCATCCCATCTCTAAAAGGGGGGCTCTCATACAATGAAACTGAAATTTCGGCATAACTCATGAATGGATAAAGTAAATCGAACTAAAAATTTCATGTGGAGATTTTGGAGGCAAAAAATAAATCTACTGTGGTTTGAAACCCCTCCTCTCTCTTCATTAGGATGAGGGGGGGGGAGGGGGGCTCATGCTAATGAAACACAAATTTCTGCATAACTTGGGAACTAATAAAGCATATGTAACTAAATTTAGCAGGTATAGGTTTTTGAAGACGTTTCAATCTTAGTTTGAGATTCCTCATCAAATTGAAGGGGGAGGGGCTGCTTTCATATAATTGAAACATAAATTTCTGCATAATTTGAGTACTAATCAAGCAAATGGAACCAAATTTAGCATGTTGGAGCTTTTGAAGGCAAGAAATGTTTCAATGGTGGTTTGAGACCCCTCTCCATGCTGGAAGAGGGGGGTCCCATACAAATGAAATACATAACTCGAGAACTAATCAAGCAAATGGAATCAAATTTGGCATGTGGGGGTTTTTGAAGGTAAGATTTTTTTTCAATGGTGGTTTGAGACTCCTCCCTTATCTGAAAGTTCTCCAAATGTTCAAATGTTGGGGAGAGAAAGTCCGCTTCAAGATTGGTGCGACGTCTAGTGGCAGGAAACGAGACCGAGGCCGATTATGTCTGTAAGATTTGAGGTATAAGTGGCTCTCACCGCGGTCTCTGAGTGACTATCGTGAATGTGGTGGCATACAACAATAGGGTTTCCCGTTTGGATGTTTTAAGTTGCAAGCCAACTGGTCTGATTCGAAATTAATTTTTTAAATGGACTAGCCCTTAGGAGAGTCTCAACCGGGCGTGTGGTCTCCCCTGTGGAGTGACGCTTAAGCCACACGTTTTGCGACGGATCATCCGGGTTGGCTACGTGGGGCTCATCAATGTGTGGGGCCTAAATCAATGCTCGCCTCAATGCTCCATGCACACAAAACGATTGTCAACGTTTAGTTTAATTTAAATCGACGATCTGGAAGCTTTATTCTGAAGCATTAGATTATTTATGTACAAAATATCATTTGTCTTACTTGCGTTGTTCCGAAAGTGTTTAGTTTCTTATATTATTGTAGTTTTTATGAAATTAAAAAAACTGAAACAAGCGGCACTTCCCACCAACGAAGCACCGGATACGCTTGGTTTTACTTTTTTTTCACCCATTAATGTGTAAAAATATACCCGTTCTTTTATTGTATGAGGTTTCCTCCAATGGGTGTTTTTTTACCCATTGCATGATTGAGAATTCCCCCATTTTGTAACAGCCGGGAATGCTATTGGAAAATTGGTGTTTTTTAACCCATTAATGGGTTTTCGCAAACAACCGTGTTGAACTTAACTGTACTTCTCGGGTAAGCGGCACGTTCTGATAGAAGCTTAAATACCTGCTTAGACAAGAATGAGGGATGCTACATGATGCACAAGAAGTTAATCTAAGGTTATACAAGAGAAAACAACGTTCAAACTGACAGGATATGGTGTAGTTTGAAGATAAATGTTTTGTCTAATAAATGCTTCTACACAGAAGAACAACCATGATAGAAACTACCGATCCGAGGGTGAAATTAAAAACACACACCTTCTTATTATTGCAGAAATTTTGAATTACGAAAATATTTCAACAAAACTCATTCCGAAAAAAAACATTAACTCGTCAGTTCTATTTTATATTCATTCTCTTTGTTGCAAGCGTAGCAGGGCAAACAGAGAAAAAAAAGCGTAGCAGGGCTCGCACAGGATTCAACTAGTCTATCAATAAAATTTCTTTTGCATCCCAAATAACTGACGCCATCACCTTCTCCGCCGATTTCTGGACACGAACTCGCTGCGGAGCCCAATTGCCTGGTTCACACCGCTCCTTAATTGCTTGTTTTGATTCAGGATCATCCGATAAATCGACGCAGAAAATTCGTTTTGTTCTCTAAAAGCTCCAAATGTTGCTCAGTAGGTCGCATTGGAACGTGTTCTTGTTGCAAATGCGGCAACCAATGTGCACACAGTTTTTTGAAACTCAAAACTTCAGCCAAAATATGCCAAGTTGTTCCATACGAGATCTCAGCTATCATATCCACAATCGATCGGTGATCTTCCAAAACCATATTCTGTACTTTCACTACAGGGAAAAAGATCCGTGTCCATATCTGACATGAATTCAAGAACAACGCTTTTTTTTTCTCTGTGTATGATTTCTGGTGTTGATGCACTTTTTGAACGTCCTGTGCGTGGATTGTCTTCAACGCTTGTACGTCCACGCTGTATTTTCAAAACCCATCGGTGAACGGTGGGAATTTTAACAGAAGACTTCTTTAATACTTTCACCATCTTTGCATGGATCTCAGTAGCCGATGAAGCCTCCATAACCAAGAATTTAATCACTGCACGATATTCGGATTTTTCCATTGTTTAAAAATACATTGACACATCAAATTCAACAGATCAAAAATTTTGAGTACGTTCTTATGAAAGACGAAATATTAAAATGGCGTAGAAATATTGGTTTTTCTACTGCTTCATAGATGTCGCTCTCACAACTTTTTGAGGGCATATTTACCAGTGTTACCATAGTAAAAAAGTTACAATCTTGAATACAAGCTTTTGAAATTAAACAATCAACTTACTCCTCCGATATTCTCGAATCACTCGTTCGATGCTTACAACCAATAAGGCCCATAAAACCTTCACATCCCATGAAGTCCATCAGCAATCAAACGCTTATTTCCACATAGCGGAAGTCATTCAACGCAATTTGCCTCTCCAAGAACTTCACCCAACCGACTGATTCTGCGAATTCGTTCCAACCGTGTGGTCCAACATACCTCGCCAGTCTCGGGGCTACGGAATCAGTAACCGTGTAATTCTTTAATTTGGACCATCCATCTCGGGGAGCCAGCTCTCTATTTGTTTAAGTTAATTAAAAACTAGCCCTCCTTCCGCTCACCAAAGACCGTAAGTCACCCGACTCAACGATCAACGATACGAAAAAATTATCGCCCTCGTATCGAAGTGACGCGCCAACAGTTTTGATAACTAAACGCTCGACTTGCGAGCGCTTGGCAAAAAGAAAACTCGGTCTCATAAATTCAATTAACCGAATGGGCCTTTCATTAATTGAGCTGTTTGTAATTTTTATTAATTTTCATTTATATGGCTATTAAACAAATTTAATTGAGTTGCATCAGGCTGGAAAGTTGGCCACGAGAAAATATTCAATCCGGTCTTTCTCAACGTGTAAGTCATCTGGTTGGCGAATGCTGACGCGGAACGAATTTACTGCCCTCCGGTGTGGTCCTAGTCGATTGACAATTAGAATGCACACTTTCCGAACTGAAGAACTGAAAGCCAATATGCATCCGAGCACTGACTGTGGGTAAACCTAATTGTGTGTACAAACAGAGTTAAAACAAGCAAAGAGTCGTCCCGAACCGTGTGTGTGTGTGCGGTGTGTTTGTGTGCGCTAGTTGAAGTATCAATAATTTATTCGTTGCGCTGTTTGCTGTCATTTCATAATTTATTGGTTCGTTAAGCACCCAGAGTAGAGCCGAGTGAGACAGGGCAGACGCGATGCCGTTGTAGTGCCCTAGCTTTATGGCCGGAACGCGAGCAGTCTGTTTGGCGAGCTGAAGTTGTGCGTGATTTCGGTGCATCGTCGTCCTGCTGGTTGGAGGCGGGTTCACCTGGAAATCTCCTTGCCAAGTTAACTAAAAGAGGAATTTCTGGGAAAGTGTCAACCCATTTCGATTTGTATGTTTTTCCAAATGCACGATATGCTTGTTTGCAGATAGTTTGCTGTTTGTTCGCTTTGCGGTCATTGGAAATGGGAAATTCCTTTGAAAAATGTCAACTTGTTCTATGTAGATCTGTGCGCCGCCGCGCCACGCCGCCGACGCTGACGATTTTATAGCGCCGCCGCCGCCACCACGCGCCGCTGAATTTTTTTGCTCGCGCCGCCGGGCAATTTGAGGCGCGCCGATAAAAAATTTCACCGTATATGTAAGGTCTGTATCCGCAATAATCCGGACACCTCAAAACATGAATAAAACATAAATTTCACACTAGGTATATTTCCCTCGTAGTTGTTTATTTAAGATTCTTGGGATGTGTTTTAAAAATTCGTGAAGATAAAACATAGTTATTCGGTATTTGCATAAAATTTTCGAGCTTTGCTCTTAACTCCGTCCATTAGAGTTTGTACAGACACTTCAGAAATCGTAGAAACCGTATTTGTCCAAATTTGCTGGAAGTGTCAGAGACATCAATTTGATTCCTTGCTTCTTTCCAGAAAGCTCCCGCTTCATCAGAGCCCAATATCTCACGATTGGTCGTAGCACTGGGCAATTTGGCGGGTTTGAGGTTTTTGGTACAATGTTCACTTGATTTGCTTGGTACCACTCCATCACAGTTTTAGCATAGTGACATGATGCCAAATCGGGCCAGAACAAAGGTTTTTCTTTGTGACTTTTGATGAAGGGTAACAATCGCTTCTGCAGACACTCTTTGTGATAGATCTACTTGTTGGTTGTGCCTGTAGTGACGAAAGATTTACTATTTTTGCCGAAGACAAACCATGAATCTGAAATAAATAACTAGGACGGAAATATAATGCGAAATTTATCTTTTATTCGTGTTGTTTTGAGGTGTCCCAATAGTTGCGGATACAGACCTAATTTAAATTATCTTTGGATCTTTAAGCTCCTGAATATATGATTTGTATAGCAATTTGTATTTTTTGTTTATATAGGTTTTGATACTTCAAGTGAAATTTTGTAATCTCAAATTTTTGAGTAATTTGTTTATTTTTATTCTCAGAAATTTAGATAGGGGAAATGACGGCTTTCGCGAGTTTTCTTCTATTATTGTCAGGGTTTTATTTTAAAACCGATTGCACATATATATTTCCAAAAGATTAACTGAGTGTTAATAGAAGAATGTTGTATGCTACGAATTTCAAAAGTGTCATGAATTTTATTAGTATATTATATATATTTTTAAATTTATAGATTATATAGATTTGATTTATATTGATTTATTAATATTTTTATATAGATTCTTTGGATTATTAAGATTTTTAGATTTCCAGGTTTTTATATTTTTAGATTTCTTCATTTTTAGTTATAAGATTTTTAGATTTTTAAACTTTAAGATTTTTGAAATTTGAAATATTTAGATTTAAGGTATTTATATTTTTAAATTTAAGATATTTAAATTTTAAGATATTTGGATTTTAAGATATTGAAAGTTTGAGATATTTTAACTGTTAGATATTAAGATTTTTAGATATTAACAGTTTTACATTTTTACATTTTTTACATTTTTTACATAAGATTTTAGGATTTTCAGATTTTCAAACATTTAGATTTTTAGAAAATAAGATTTTAAGGCTGAAGAATGTTTAGATTTTTCAATTTTTCAATTTTTAGATGCTCAGGTTTTCAGATATTAAAATATTTAAATTTAAAGATTTTTAGATTTTAAGTAATTTGGATATTTAGATTTTTAAATTTTAAAATACTTAGATTTTTAATTTTAAGGTTAAACATTTTAAATTTAAGGATTTTTAATATTTAGGTATTAAGATTTTTTAAATTTTTTGATATTTTGATTTTTAGATTTTTAGATTTTTTAAATTTTTTGATATTTTGATTTTTAGATTTTTAGATTTCGAGATTTTTAGATTTTCAGATATTTTGATTTTTAAATTTTCTTAATTTTTAGGGTTTAAGATTTTAAGATTTTAAGTCTATTCAATTTTTAAATTTTTACATATAAGATTTTCTGGTTTTAAGATTTTTGGATTTTTAGATTTTTAGATTTTGAGATATTTCAATATTTAGATTTTGACATGTAAAGATTTTAAGATTTTCAAATATTTAGATTTTAAGAATTCTGAAGAATTTTTAGACTTTAAGATATTTTGATTTTTAGATGTTCAAATTATAAGAATTTAAGATATTTAAATTTTAAGCTTTTTATATAAATATGGAATTTTAAATTTTAAGATGTTTAGATTTTTAGATTTTTAAATTTTAAAATACTAAGATCTTAAGGTTTAAGATAATAAAATTTTAAATTTTAAGATTTTTAAATTATGATTTAAGATTTTAACATTTTAAGATTTTTAGATTTTTAGATTTTTAGATTTTGAAATTTTAGATTTTAAAATTTTGATATATATAAATTTTAAGATTTTTGAATTTTAAGATTTTCTTATCTTAAGACTTCTAGATATTTAGATATTTAGAATTTTTAGGTATAAGGATTTCTAAATTTTTTAAGATATTAAGATATTAAGATATTTAGATTTTTTATATCATTAGATTTTTAGATTTATAGAATTTGAGATTTTTAATATTTTTAGATTTTAAGATATCAGATATTTAGGTTTTAAAATTTTTGGATTTTTTAATTTTCAGATATTGAGATATTTTGATTTAAGATAAATAGATCATAAGATTTTTAAATTTTAAGATATTAAGATTTTCAAATATTTAGATTTTTAGATTTTTAGATTTAAAGGCTAAAGGAATTTTATATTTTTAGATATAATGATATTTCAATGTTCAGATTTTAAGATTTTAAGATTTTTAGATTTTATGATATTAAGATTTTTTTATTTCTAGATACTTGGATACTCGGATTTTTAATATGTACGATATAAATTTATTTAGATATTTAGATTTTAAGATAAAAATATTTCAAGATGTTTTAATTTTTAAGGATATTTGATTTAAGATATTATGATTTTGAGATGTTTTGATTTAAAGATATTTCAATATTTACATGTTTAGATTTTAAGATTTTTAAATTTGCAAATATTTAGATTTATAGATATTAGATTTTTATTTTTTGTGAATATTTAGAAACATAAAACCTTGGATTGTAATATTTTAAAATTTCAAGATTTTAAGATTTTAAGATCTCTACATATATATTTTTTAGATATTTAGATATTTAGATTTTGAAATTTTTAAAAACTTAGATTTTTAGACTTAAAGATTTAAAATTTTTAAAAATGGATATTTAGATTTTCAGATTATAAGATTTTTACATTTTTAGATATTAAGATATTGAGATTTCAAGATTTTTAATATGTTTAGATCTTTATATCTTAAGATTTTAAGATTTTTAGATAATAAGATATTTGGATTTTTAAGATGTTTAGATTTTTAGATTTGTAGATTTCTAAATTTTTAGGTTTTAAGGTTTTAAGATTTTACGATACTTAGATTTTAAGATATTAAGATTTTTAATTTTAAGATTTCTTAGATTTTTAGGTTTTTAGATATATAGGTTTAAGAGTTTCAGGTTTTAAGATTTTTGGATTTAAAGATTTTAAAATTTATATTTTAATATTTAAACATTTAAATAAATATTCAGATTCTAGGATATAAAGATTAAAAAGCAGAAGGATTTTTACATTTTTAGATTTTTTTTTATTTTAAGATAATCAAATGTCTAGATTTTTAAATTTTTAGACTTTTAAATAGTTGGATATTAAGATTTTTAGATTTGAAGGTATAAAGATTTTAAGATTTTTAAATTTTTAAAAACTCACACTAAGATTTTAAGATTAAAAAAATTTAAATTTTAGATCTTAAGGTTTTAAAATAAAAATATTTTTAGATTTATAGATTTTGAGATTTTTACGTACATAGATATTTAGATTTGAAAATTTTTAGATTTTTAGATCATAAAATTTTAAGATTTTTAGAAATTTAAATTTTAAGATTTTAGAATTTTTAGATTTTGAGATTTTAAGATTTTTAATTTTAAGATTTTTAGATACCTAGATACTGAGACTTTAAAGTTTTTAAATTTTGAGATTTTTAGATTTAAAGATATTGATATATTAGTTATGAGGATTTTAAGATGTTCTGGGATTTAGACATTTAAATTTTTAAAAGTTTATATTTTAAGATTTCCAAACAGTTACATTCTTAGATTTTAAGATTTCTAAATATTTAGATTTTTAAATTTTCAGAAACTTAGTAACTTAGACATTTAGATTTTTAAATTTTAAATTTTTAGATTTTTGGTTTAAAGTTATTTAAATTTTTAGATTTTAAGATATATATATATATCTATATATGTATATATATATATGTATATATATATATATATTCTAAATTTTTAGATTTTTGAATTTTTAGATGTTATGATTTTTACATTTTTAATATTTAGATTTTTAGATTCCTAGATTTTTAGATTTTTAGATTTTTAGATTTTTCATTTTCATATTTTTTGATTTTAGATGCTTAGACACCTAGAATTTTAAAATTTTTAGATATTTGGATTAAATTTTTCTAGATATTTAGATTATAAGATATTAAGATCTAAAGATGTATAAAAATTTAGAGATATTCAAATTTGAGATATTAGGATTTTTAGATGTTTTGATTTTGAGATATTTAGATTTTTGCATGTTTAGAGTTTTAGATTTTCAAAAATCTAAATTTTTAGATTTTAAGGTATTAAGATTTAAGGATTTTTAAATTTTTAGAAACTTAGAAACTAAGATTTTTAGATTTTTAAATTTTAAATTTTGGATTTTTAGAGTTTGAGATTTTTAGATATTCATATTATTAGATATTTAGATATTCTTTAGATATTATAAGATGCTTAGATATTTAGATATTAAAATACATATATTTTAGATTTTAGATTTTTAGATTTTTAGGTACATAGATATTTAGATTAGAAGATTTTTAATTTTTAGATCTTAAAATTTTAAGATTCTTAGATATTTTAATTTTAAGATTTTAAGATTTTAGGATTTTAAGATTTTAAGATTTTAAGATTTTAAGATTTTTATTTTTAAGATTTTTAGATAACATGATACTAAGATTTTAAAATTTTTTAATTTTAAGATATTGATATCTTAGTGATGAGGATTTTTAGATGTTCTGGGTATAGATATTTAGATTTTTAAATATTTATATTTTAAGATTTTCAAACAGTTAGATTCTTAGATTTTTAAATATCTAGATTTTTAGATTTCTAAATATTTAGATTTTAAAATTTTGAGAAACTTCGTAGCTTAAACATTTAGGTTCTAAAATTTAAAATTGTTAGATTTTTGGGTTAGAGGTTATTTCAATTTTTTAGATTTTCAGATATTTATATTCTTAGATTTTTAGATTTTTGAATTTTTAGATGTTATGATTTTTAGATTTTAAGATATTTAGAATTTTAGATAATTTAGATTTTTAGATAATTTAGCTTTTTAGATTTTTAGATTCCTAGATTTTTAAATTTTTCATTTTCAGATTTTTTGATTTTAGATACTTAGACATCTACATTTTTAAATTTTTAGATATGTACTTAGATTTTAAGTTTTGTAGATATTAAGATTATAAGATATTAAGATCTTTGGATGGATCTTTTAGATTTTCAAAAATATAGATTTTTAGATATTAGGATATTAAGATTTTAGGATTTTTAAATTTTTAGAAACTTAGAAACTAAGATTTATAGATTTTTAAATTTTAAATTTAAGATATAAAGATTTTAAGATATTTAGATTTTTGGATTTTTAGAGTTTTAGATTTTTAGATATTCATATTTTTAGATTTTTAGATATTCATATTTTTTGATTTTTAGATGTTCTTTAGATATTTTAAGATTTTTAGATATTTAGATATTAAAATATTTAGATATTTTAGATTTTTAGATTTTTAGATACTTAGACACTTGTATTTTAAAATTATAAGATCTTTAGGTTTGGATTTTTTTGTAATATTTAGATTTTTAGATATTAAGATTTTTAGATGTTTATATTTTTAGAATTTGAGATTTTCACATGTTTGGAATTTTAGATTTTAAGGCTGAAGGATTTTTAGATTTTTAGATCTCTAGATTTTTTTATTTTAAAATTTTAAATATTTACATATTCAGATTTTCAAATATTTAGATTTTGAGATTTTTAGATTTTCAATTATATAGATTTTAAGAGTTTTAGATTTCAAGAGACTTAGATACTTTGATTTTTAGATTTTAAATCTTTTAGATATTTAGATTATTAGATATTTAGATTTTTAGATTTCAAGATTTTAGATATTAAAAGCTAAACTCTAAGCTTCAGGACAAAGAATCCCTACTAAGCCCTTGCGGCATGTCAAGCCGGCCAGTTCATAGCAATCTCAAACCCCCCACACCCATCCCCCCCCCCTCACGTTGACTTTTCTCCATATAATTTTTTGAATTTTTGTATGGAGCGTCTATAGACTTTGGTTAAACGAAACCCCAGAAAAGTCCACGTGGTTTATGAATAGCCCCTTAAATAAAAACTAAGGACAGGCAAATTTCATCGTTAGGCCGAATTTTAGATCCATAGACCCACATTAGAGCACTTTCCCATATTTGCATAAAAATTTATTCCATTTGGTAATTACTGATATTTACGCTTTTGAAACTGATGATGTTTATTAATAAAGACATAAGCCGAATTCTCCGTCGACTTGTGATGAACAAATTCTATAATGTTAAGTCTCATATATTTGTACACACACTGTTCCATGTCAACTCATCGACCTGAGTCATATAGCACTATGGATATCCGGGCATCAAATAAATATAAGACTGGGAGTGATCCTTCAGTTTTAACATTACACGTGAAAGTCAAACAGTTAAAAGAGGTAAGCATAAGGAAATGTTAAAGGGACAATTAATGCCCGCGCCGGTCCACGCCGCCGCCGACTCAAAATAGATCGGCGCTCAGGTCTAGTTCTATGAGTAATTTCAATGTCCGTTCAGTTTGCATCTCTATTCGAAATTTCCTTCCCTAAAACCGCGGAAGTCGACTGGAATTGAATTCATAATTGCAAGAATGTCCCGTTTTGCGGTTAATTCAGGACAGTCGACGTGTCAATAACTGCGGCACCGAAGTAAGTGTCGGTTTGCCTTTTCTCCCAAAAGTGCCAATACCCAAATTACAGAGTAGGAAAAACCGACTCTCCTTCCCTGTATCTTGGAACAATTAAATCCACTTCCGGGACGCGTCATCGACTTGCTGCCAGCCTATCCCGGTTGTTCTGCGGTTTTTGTTACATCTCTTTCTCATCCCGACAGTATTTAGGCCAGAAAAAGGTCCGTTGTAATTTGAGTTCCTCTCGTTGTGTCGCGTAATTTATGTCCTTGGCAAGGATGACAAAAAAAATAAGATGCGTAATTTGAGCCAAAGTGGGCGCGGAGCAACATGCGTAAACACACCATTCTCCTGACAGCTGCTGCATTGGTGGTCCTGAGAATTCGATGGACCACACATTATCTGCAAACAAATGCCTTGGTTCCATGGATTCAAATTCCACAAGAAACTGATTCAATTATCATACGTAATTAAAAGGAGATAAATGGGTTTGTAACGAGCCTGGCTATCCGGTAAATAAGTCCTTAATTGCACGGATCATAAAAATTTAACAAAGAAAACAAACCGTCATCCGTCATCTGGTCCCGTCAAAACATCCCTCGAAGTTGTTCCTTCTTTCTTCGCTGAAAGAATGTAGGTCACACTTAGTTCTAGTGAATTGAAATCCTTTTTGATTTTTCTTTCTTTCGATCCATGCATCGAAGGGAAGGGACTCTCTTGCCGATTGTCCTTTTCTTTGCCTCACATCCCTATACAATGTGTCAATGGTCTCGAATCAACAATCGCCCAACTGGTTCTGCTTGATGTCCAATTAAAATCAAATTGTTCCGTGGAAAATTTAATGCCCGGCAAAATTTCATCTTCTCCTCGCTGATCTTTCTATATGCAGGTCTACCTACGTCTTGTTCAACTCCCCGAGGCAAGCAAACTCCCCCTTCCGTGCCAATTTCAATTTACTATGCACTATCACGGTTGCTAATTTTTTCCACTCATTTAAACTACAAAGCTCGTGCCTCTAAGGGTTCAAACCGCCCCGTCAAAGATGGATCCGCGCAGCGAAACTACCCGCAAAAGATCGAATGGCCGCGATTAGGGTCTCCTCGGCAGAAAGACTTTGCTCTGTTTACCCACGATGGTTCGAACATGGACTCGAGCTTGTTTTGGCTTTGCATTATCGTTTTTTTTCCTCCCTCTCACCGGTACCCATCCATCTCAACCGTACATTCTAGCTGATGGGGTGTGCTTATTTTGCGTTATCGATACATAAATAAATTTATTAATAATATCGCTTTAATTTGATTGGCTGAAAAATTGCGCGCCCGGTTGAGTGGAATTGAGTTGAGTCTCGGGCGGCGATTTTTCTTTGAGGCTTCGGTAAATGGAGCCCGGCGCGCGCAATCTGCCCCGCGGAAGGTGAGAAAGAATGAAATGGCTGAGATCGGCAACATGGAAGCGTGAAGAATCGACCAATAGGGCGGGAAAATTTAAAATTTTCGAGTGGATTTACTCTCGAAAAACATGATACTAGTGCAATGCAAACAATTGGGATTTGTTTTGCTAGATTCAATCGAATTGTTTGGTACTCAATTCTCATTCGATAATCCACTCTTAAAGCTAGCAGCTCAAAAGATATGTTCGGTGATAATGGACAAGTAATGGCCGAGAAATGCTTTTGCTGTCGGAATTACCTTTTTTAAGTGTCCCTCCCCCACACCAAATAGACTCTTAATTAGAAATTATCTAATGCACGTAAAAAGAATGCTAGATTAGGCAGAATATAATGGGATATTTCATGTAAGTTTAAGCCATATAACGCCTGAATCAAGCCTGTTGTATGAAATATTGTAAACGTTGTTGTATGGCGCATGAAAGGTTACAAACAATTTCGTTGTTTGCGCTTCCTTTGGCTTGGAATTAAACGAAGGGAAATTTCACGCGCTTGTTAAAATAAATTATTTTTTACTGTGAATATTTTATTGTTATTTATTTTGTCGTATTGGATATCTGCTCGTCAGGGTGATGTTTTCTTCCATTTTTATGCAGCTAATGGCTAGTATGCTGCTCAGAAATAGTGTGCAATATTATAGGACAAGTAATGGTCAAGAAATGCGTTTACTGTTGAAATTACTTACCTAGTATGCAGCTGAAGAGGAGGGCAAACGACGGAAGTTTTGTAACGTTAGTAACGCCTGCCCTTGTGATCTAAATGGGACTGTCACTTCCTTGCGGAATAATATTCTGTTCGATTATTCCGCAAAAAAACTGACATGTCACCCACACTGGAAATAACTTCGGTAAAAATGGTAAAAATTACTTTAGGTCTTTACTTGCCAGCTGCATACTAGGCTTAAAGGAGGAAAACTTTGTAACATTAGTAACGCTTCCTGTAATCCTAATGAAGCTGTCACTTTTCCTTGCGGAACAATATTCCGTTCGCATATTCCGCAAGGAAGACTGACATTTCAACCCGCGGTTGTCAAAATTACTCGGGTAGAAATGGCAAAAATTACATCAGCTCTTTACTTGTCAGCTTCATATTAGGCTATACGTGGTGAAGCCCGAAATCAAACATGGACCCAAGACTCGGCACACTTGTTTTATTGAGTTTCAGTAGAGCATTAGTTAATACTACTAATCTGGAGGTCTCATTTTAGAGCATCCTCCAGTTTATTATGAAATGTTATCTTTTTCAGTGTTGAAAAGTTCTTCACGAATCATTTTGCTTCGAAGAAGTTATACTTGATGGAGGCCGCGGACAATTAATTTTGGACACTCACCTTAAAAATCCAACGCTTCTTCTAATTTAGCATTTCAAGCTGATTGCTTCGCCGTTCCCTTATTGCTTGATCTTAACCTAGTGTTCTAGATGCACTTCCTCAGTCATTAAGAGCTTTCGATGACAGGTACCATTTTCTGGATTAGTATGATTGTGTGGCAAGTACAAATATATCTTAGGCCCAGGGAGTCGAGAAAATTTCCTTAACGAAAAATGTGTAGCGAGAATCGAACCCAGCCACTTCAGCATGGTGTAGCTTTGTAGTTGTGCCTTTACCAACTAAGCTAAAAGAGGATAGTCCGCCTCAATCTTGAAATCGTTAATTGGGTAAAACGACAATGTGATCGGCAGGGTCATAGCAAGCGTCTTAGATTAGCTCCACTAATTCAATGCCTTTTTCCTCTTGGTTTCCTCCTCGTCTACGTTGTCAGTAAGTTGCTTCCTCTTACGTTCGGTAAAAAGAGCACCACCGTCATCCTCGCTGGTGTGGTAGAGCAGCCCTGCAAGTAGAAATAAAAAAAAATATTCATATTAAAACCTAAAGGGTGTCCACGATGAAATTGCCACACTATGAAATTGCTCTAACTTTTTAACCGTTGGGTAGAATTTAATGAAAATTTGGGTGGATGTAGTTCATAGTGCATTATTTACATCCTGCAAGTCCTGTGATCAAAACTCGCGGAAATGGAGTCGAAAGAACAGCTCGTGCGTGATGAAATCTTGCGCATTCATCACGAGAACAAGGATCTCTCGCATCGTTCCATCGCTAAAACGTTGGGAATCGCGAATTTCACGGTATTGCGAGTGATTAAGCGGTTCGAGGAACGATTGACCACCAATTGGAAGCCCAGAAGTGAAGGAAAAAATATTCCGTACAACACCAAAAATCACAACCGCGTAGTTGGGGCCTTCAACCGAAATCCGAACGCCTCCGTTCGGGATGTGCTAAAGCTGCACCTAAGCCGAAGTTTTGTCCAGAAGGCCAAAACTAAGGCTGGGCTTCAAACGTTCAAGGTACAAAAGGCCCCTAATTGCGACGAGAAGCAGAACAAGTCCGCCAAAACCCGTGCCAGGAAGTTGTACCTCAACATGCTGACGAAAGTTGAATGCTGCATCATGGACGACGAAACATATGTGAAGGCCGACTTCAAACAGATCCCCGGCAACCTGTTTTTCACGGCCAAGGATAAGTTCAGCGTTCCGGAGCATGTCCGCAATCAGCAGATGTCCAAATTTGCGAAGAAATTCCTGGTTTGGCAAGCCATCTGCACGTGCGGGAAGCGGAGTGCACCTTTCGTGACCCAGGACACGATGAACGGACAGGTGTACATAAAGAGTGCCTCCAGAAGCGGCTGCTTCCTCTCCTGAAGGCCCACAACGTCCCAACAATCTTCTGGCCGGATTTGGCCTCATACCACTACTCCAAGGACGTGCTGAAGTGGTATGCGGACAATAAGGTCAATTTCGTGCCGAAAATGTTCAACCCTCCCAACACTCCGGAGCTCCGCCCCATCGAGAAGTACTGGGTGATTATGAAACAGCACCTTCTTAAACGACCTAAGGTAGTGAAGACAGTCGAGGAACTGAAGAAAGTATGGGTTTACATGCAAAAAACGGTTGATTCACAGGTTGTGCAGAATCTTATGGCCGGGGTTAAGGCCAAGGTGCGGGCATTTGCGTATGGACTGTAAATAAAATACGAATAAAATTGTAAAATGAAGTTTAATAGTTATTTCTCAATCCCTGAAAATTTGATGGCAATCGGATGAAAACTCGAATTTTGCGAATCAATTTTGTGTGTGGTAATTTCATCGTGGACACCCTTTACTTACCTGTAATTAGTTGTATTTCATTCGCCATGGTTACAATAAAAACAAAACTGAGTTTTCTTATCTGACAGTTGCTGACCAAATTCATAATTTTGGAAAGCAAGTATGTAACTAGGTTACGACAAAATATTCTGGTTCATTCTTCTGACAAGCTTTGCGGCGTACGGACGTTTATTTTTCTTGAAGAAAATAAAATGGCGAGCCAATTCTCGAAAGTTACGACAATGGTGCAGAAAAAGCTCTCGGAATGTAAGTATGGTGAAAATTACCAATTCATTTGGTGAATAGTAAAAAATGTGAAAAAATTATATAAAAAGAATTTTATTTATTCGAGCAATTGTGTTAAAAATTTGAAGCAGGCTTGAGAAGACGCCTGTGCTGAGAAGACGCCTTGCATTTGTGGAAGGTTGCGACAGGTCAAGCAGACAGTTATTGGTGCGGCAGGACACGAAACTTATAAAAAAACTCAACTTGTGACAGGTCAAGCTAGTTTGACAATTTAGTAATAAAAGCTCTCAAAAGTTCAAAATCTCTTTAAAAAATACTAGAAAATTTAAACTTTCATCAGAAATTCTTGGGAGAAATGGAAACAAAATTTAAAATCCCAATACCCACGCACCTAACGCTAAGATCAGATTATTTTGAAATTATTTCAGGGAAGCAAAAACGAGTGGTACGCAAGGACTAAAAAGGATCGTAAGTTAAGCAAAATCGAAAGTATGACGCTGAAACTAGAAGCAGAAAGAGCGAAAAAGGCAGAGATAGCAGAGCAATTGAAGAAACTGCAAGCTGAAGTGCAGGCCTTGAAATCGGCAAGAGAAACTACACCGACTGTCGAAAAAGATGTAGAAGATGGAAGCATGGATTTGGTTCTTTTTTTAAATCTTTATTAAGGTTACCTTTAGCACCTGAGATAGTTCGTCGCCGCACTGGATTGGGTGGCCTTGTTGACTCTATTGAGTTAGTCCACCAAGACAGTCGCTCACTGCCAGAGATTTCTTCTCTCTGAGGGACCCAGACTTTCAATCTGATCCCTGACCAGCTGGTTTTCCTCATTAGGATTAAATTTCACGACACCGAACATGGGATCAGTGCCCATACCTACACTCTTACCCCATATTGCCAACTCTCGCAACCTTCGATCCACTGGCTCCGCCCGACCCACGTAGGATCTGCTGGTTGATGTCGAAGGGCGGTTGTAGTCGCGGACTTAGCCAGTTGACGGACTTAGACTTAGCCCCAGAGCACTGTGCTCCTTGTTGAAGACCGTCTTGTCGTTTCGGTAGGCGACACCAATGTTGATCCTCGGCTTGAGAATAGTCTTCAAGTAAACGGGTCATTTACGATTCGTCGGCTGATGACTCCGCAACAGTAAGTGAATATTTAATTTCAGACTTTTTTATGCCTCTCCGTTACTTTTTCTTGAAGCAGTCAACAGAACTTGCTTCTATCCATCTTTCGTAAGATGCCGTTTAACTTTTGCCCAGTATCTTTCGGTAGAACGTAGCCCAGGGCAGTTTGGGAGATTTTTGCGTTTCTGAGGAGATCGCAGCAAGCACTGCCCGCTCGCGGTTAAGTTTTTGTGAACTGACACGTTTTTGTTGTGCTGTTCGATGGCGGGAGAGAGAGAGGGCTTTCTTCTTTGTCTTCTTGGCATAGCACACGACTGTATTAAAAATGGCTGTCCAGCCACTCGCTAGCGACGGTCGCTGAGCCATCATTCTGGCTGGTTACTCGCCCGCGCCCCCTCCTGCAGGGTGGTTCGAGGCTGAGGCACTCATAATGAAGCTCTCGATTAACTCGTCTACACGGGTCTGGATAGTTTTTCACTCTGCGTCGTAATGGAGGTCACGTATCCTCGTATTTTATATTTTCAAATTGAGACCAATATTGGCAAAATATTGGCAGCAAAAATAATTTACTCGTAATTCAATAAAACCGATTGTTTATTTCACAATATTGTGAATCTACAATCATGGTTATTCACAGTAAAGGTTATCTACGTTGAAGGTTATCTACATTAGAAACATTTGATTAAGATGTTAATATCAGTAAAATACTTGCACCACTTTCTGTAGTACATCAGCCATCTTCGTACGGTATCTTCAGATACGCCCACCGTGACGATTCTCCATCTGCTCTTGAAATCATCGGTACCATTTGCTTTCTTCTTAGTTTTGAAGAGTTTCCACTAAACTAGAGCCCTGTACTTCTCTATTGGGCGTAGTTCTGGACAGTTTGGTGGATTGGCTGTTTTTGGCACGTATGTGACGTCATTCCAGGACAGATTTCGCATAGTGGCAATAGGCCAAAACAAAACTGGAGAGTCGTGGCTTCTGATAAACAATAGCAACCGCTATTGCAGACATTCTTTCTCGTACACATCCTTGTTGGTAGTGCCGGTAAAGACGAAACATCTAGATTTTTGACCACAGCTACATATGGCCTGTCAAATCAAATACTTCTTCGAAAATTGGAAAACCTTTATCCGGAAATGCTCGGCAACCGCGTTTTATTGCATTTCACTATAAAAAGCCTAACCTGGAAGCTCTTTACAGTATTCGAGTGCGTATGTTTGGTTTTCCATAATGATACAAGAATACGTTTGCAAAAGAAATGGTGTAAAGCACCTTAGCACGACTTTTTGCAAGGGAATTTTACTTGTCATCACGGTTGGGCACCTTTGTCATTTTGTACGCCTTCAGTCTTTGCCTCTGTTTCACTTTTTGTAAGTGTGATTTTGACTTCCCAACTTTGCGAGCCACATTTCGCGCAGAAAGATTGAGATTTTTCTTAATAACCGCTGCCCGCATACTTTTCAATTTGTTCCACTTCCAACCTTCAGATCACAGTCAAGTGCTGGTCAAATGATGTGTAAACACAAAACACTGTGCTTTTCGGAAGTTTTAGTTTCTTGGCAAGATCACCTACCGATAAATTCGGATTTTGCTGCCGCTCGTACAAAATGCGTTTGCGCACTTCCACTTGATTCGACGCCACTTTACTGAATGTAACAAGAATGTGAACATGTTTTACCACGAAATAAAGTGGAGAGTATCAGCTGTCATATAAGTAAAACGTTTTAGCCATCTGTGAAATAATTCGCGTTCGACGCCATTTTACAGAATAAAGTTGACTGTGGTAAAAAGAGTTCTCTGTCATTTCACACATACAACGGTATTTATATAGTGGTGTTCGTATTAGCTAATGCGCACACGGAGAAGACTTATTAAGGACATACACGATGGAATCCCCTTATGGCAGAAGCGATGGCTTCCTCATCCACACATGCACACTTTGGGTTTGCTCAACAAAATTTGCCAAATTAATCCACTTACCTGCAGTGAATCATTGCCATACTGCTAATAGGACAGCAGAACACGATATTTAATCAGTTCACACTGTTTATTTTACTGAAAACACTCTGAATTGATCAACTATTGCTCATTTCCACAGACCAGGTAGTATTTCGTCGTCTTTGTTTTCCTTTTAAGAGCCAGGATCTGCCTATTATTTTCTCACAAAAAACTATATTTCCACTTCCTGTAGCCACGTGAACACTATTTTCTTTCACTGAAAGATTAATTATCATCGCGCTCTTGAAAACAGTGGACGAAAAATCTGTTTAATTAACGAGAATGGTGCAAAAATTCAGCAGCCGGTCTCAAAACTGCGCGTTTTGCTTTTTTTTTTTTTTTCTAATTTACACTCAGCTGTGCGTAGCGTAGCAGACCGCAGTGTTGGCAGCAACTGTTTGTGCGAGCGTGCTGGACTGATAAAAGTTTTGATTAACGAAGTAAAAAATGCCGCGTCTTACAAAAAGAAGAAAAGCGGCTTTATTGCGTGAACGGGCTAAAAAAGCAATAAGAAGTGCTGTTGATCCCTTATCGTGGACATTCGAAAACCCGTGGAATAGTGTTTTCACTTCACCGTCAACTGATGCTGAATTTCATCGAAAAATAAGTTCCAGAGAAGAATCTGTCTTCCGACTTTACAAATGACGTTCCTATACCTGGCCCAAATGATACTGGTTTTCAAAATCCGAATCCGATGGTGATGGTGTGCTTGTTGATTTGTTTGTTGTTTGGAAAGGAAAGGTAAACAGCCTTCATTCCCTTCCTTTTCCTTGAAGCACGGGCCAGGGGTAGGGAGTCTGGGTTGACTTGATCCCCTTTTTCGTTATGGATATACCCCTGCGGAAAAAAACGAAACTTGATGTGGTTTTTTCACGGGCTCATAGTTCCATATTAACCCTCTATATGTTCGAAAAAAAAACACCTTTAAGTGTTCGACAGGGTACCCGGGTACCCACCAAATTCAAATGATTGTAACTCTGGCAATTATTGACCGGTTTTAATTTTTTAAGCACTATTGGATGCAAAATCTCATTCGGTTTATGAAAACTATATACAATATCCATTTGAGTGCATCTGGTTTCCGGGAATCTGGGTTACCGCGGCTGTGTTTCTGTAAGGAGACACTATTTAACAATGTGGCTATCGAATTATAATGCATAACATGAGCTGTCGTTGGTTGCCAGAGTTCATTTTGACGTGAAAAGGTCCCTGGAATCGGTTTTCAAACTGCAAAACTCATTTATTATCTCAGATGCATAATTTCAAACATTTTTAATACATTTTATGTTTCAGCCATCTACTCAAAGACTCATTCGATAGTTTATGATTGAAATAAGAACTGAACATTAACGTTTAAAATTCACCAATATTTGTATTCAACAAGATTGATGGCTTAATATTTAGCTTGTTAATTATGCCCAAGACTCCCCCAACCTTAAAAAGGATTCTTGTTTTGAGGCGTTCTGCTTTTTTAAAAATATGAATATTATATGGAATAATTGAATGGATGTACTGTAATCCACAAAGAAAAATTAAAATTACTGGCAACCATGACCGGTTTTTCATGATGCACCAATACTATCATATGAGAGCAAAAAAGTGTTTGCACTACTACATGCATGTTGAATACTAAGGATTCAAGGGAGTTTCTCCTTAAGGCATTTTCGGCGGATATATTTGGCTGTGTACATTCTTTGTTCACGTTTATAAGGATGAAAAGAAGCATCCCTTAGTTAAAAGTTAACGTCGAGCTAAGACAGATAATTGCTTTTGATAAATTTCCCATGGAAGGTAATTATTTAAGCTTACTTGCAAAAAAATCTACGCTCTTGTGAGTGGCCTTCCGGCAGTTAACCGGAACATTCGCCATGGCGGACGAAAACATGCGGCATGTTTTTGAATTCTTTCTTCGTTTTATTTATCAATTCCTCCTCTGTTTTCGCGACAAAATGGTTGGAGTAGATCTTACGCATCAGGTTGGCCCAGAAATTTTTGATGGTACGCAGCTGGGGGACGTTGGGCGGGTTTGCTGACTTGGGTACCACATCGATATTCAGCCGCTCCATCTCCAACGATTGCTTCGAGTTTTTCACTGGTTGGCCGGTTGAACCGACCTCCCGGCCAAGCGCCCGCAGCGATGTAGCCACTTTTCCGTCGGTCTTCCTCTTCAGCATCCCTTGGAGCTTCTTGTCGTCGGCCGTCTGGAACCGGGCTTTCTTTCGATGCTCTGATTGTTGTCTCATAGTGCCAAGATGTTTTTGATACCGGAACGGGCGTATCCGGCGTCCAAAAAGTGCCGCACGATTTCCGTTTTCGACGCGGCGGGGTGCCATCCTTTTAACGCGCACACTTGGAGTTGGAAGGAGTTGCTTAGCTGTTTTTGCCATCACGGTTAGAGTTGGACTGATAGAGCTTGCAAAGTTTGTCTGTTCACTCATGGGTTACTATGATTTATGCTGAATGAGTAGTTTCGTCAGTGCGGGTGACAGTAAACCCATGAAAAATCGGTCATTTTTGTCCATACTTTTCAAATGCAAACGTTACAAGAGCCAACAATTGTTGATTTTGTCACTGCTTATAAGCTCGTGGTTCAATTCCATTCAAGATGCGATGCAAGAATTCATTATTAATAAATAGAAACAAAGCAACATAAGCCATAAAATAGAGATCGTTAAAACCGTCCATTACTTCTAAAATCAGAAGATATAGAACATCATTTAGAGAGAAAAGAAAAGAAAAAGTGAAGAAACAATACACAGAGGTAAATGGTGAATCTTACGTAAAGTAAAACTCCCCCTCAAGCCAAAGAAGGCGAACAACGAAGTTGTTTGCAATCTTGCAGGTGCCATACAACAATGTTCGTATTTTATCATACAACAGACTAGATTTAGGCGTCATCTGGTTTAAATTGACTTAAAAACGCAGAAAATTACATGTTTGTTTTTCCAAACTGTGTAGTGGGACTAAATATATCGCGTTACAGATTAGTTTGCTAGCCCGTAAAAAAAATTTTCCCTGCATAATTAGCTCAAATACAGAAAAAAAAATTAAACTTCTAGTGTTCGTTAGGTTGTTCCATGCACTTAAGATAAATGGTTTTGGAATACCAATAAGATTCCAATGTCCACTGAAATTATTGATTAATGAGAATGAAAAATATACAATGTGATATACAGACAGTCGTTCTTCAATCCTTTCCTCTTTGCAGCGGTGAAAGTGGTGGTGCAGCTAGAACACATAGTCAAGAGTTGCCAATAAGTCAAAGAAGCTGCATTGCCTAAAATTCTAACAGGACAAAAATTTCAATCATCGTCTCTTTTCCCAACCTAATCAACCGACTACAGGGCTCAAAACGCTGTGAGGGCTGTTTTCTGCTAGCAGATTGCGCGATTATGATTCCTCGGAAGAGAGCACTTGCACGCTCGCTCGAGATGGCAAAAGTATCCTCAGCGGCGTAAATTGGCTTGTCAGTGAGAGTGTGCGATCCACAAAAAGGGCTCTCCGCGAGTTGTTTCAGTTTGTTGGGTTGGGTGGTACAAATGGGGGGGGGGGGCAGGCGCGGATCCCTTTGAACTTGCCGCGCACCGCTAGAGCCACGATCTGCAAAAAAAAACTGATCAATCGAACAGTAGATGAAAGGCGTTGATAAGGGCGTCCCCGTCCCTACCGCCAGACAGGAAGCGAATGATGGGCTGCAAAGGGGGCTCTATAACAGTCGACAGTTCATTAAAAGATTGAAATTGAAGCAGTGCGGAATCAGCTGAAATCGATTAATGAGAGCGAATTGATCGTGTGGAGATGTGCCTCCAATGGGTTTTCGGGGTCAAGAACGGTGCCGCTCCGGGGCAAAGGACACTAATTATCGGGCAGCAGGATTGAAGGGAGATGTTGATGGCGACGCTAATAACGATAGCAGATGATGATTAAGATGATGGAAGCCGACAGCAGCAGCAGCAGCAGGAATTACCACATCAAGTGCAAACGGGCGACGGAAGGCGATTCGAATTTCCTTCGAGTTCATCGTTCAGCCCTCAACTTGCGGTTGGGCTGGCACTTCGGCTCAATTCAGTGCGTAACTTAATTGTAATTTATCATGTTTACGAGTTTATTCGTCATTACCACTGTGAGTCAAAAGGAACGTTTTGATTAAATGTCAACCGCAAACATTAAGGTTTGGCGTGTTCCGGTGAGACATGTGACCTTCGGTTGCTTTCAGAATTATTGGGACCAGATGCAACAAGTGTGAATTGTGGTTTTCTTATTTTGACCGAATATAGACGTCATGTTGTAGCTCCTTCTACAACAATGGTTGCACGATTAAAAATGCTGCCATGAAAGAGATTAACAATTCCAAACCGCTGCTCCCAAATTTCGAATTCACAGGAAATCACCACGATCTACCATCCATTCAATCCGAGAATATAAAATGAATCGATCAAACAAAACAAAAATCCACCACACACATGGCTGCTCCGTCGCTGACTGATCCTACGATGATCGATGTTCGGCTACATTTTTATAATGCCTTATTCAATTTTCCAGCTATAAAAATCGTAAAGCTCGAACATATATATTCCGCCGGGAACATCGAGCCAACCAACGAACAGGGCGAGCAAACTGCTAAACTGAATTCCCGAGTTTCGTTTGCCACCTTTTGGCATCCCATCCCGGACCGATTCCCATTCAACTTGGAAAGATTGAAGACCTGAACCTTCCCCCCTCTCCCACTCCCTCTCGCCATCCCATCATCAATCGGACGTCGGTCCATTCAGGGCGCGCAGACTTCGACTGTGAGGTTTATTGTTTAATAAATTTGTCTATTTTCTGGGTAACGAGGAGTCATCTCGCGCGTTCAGACTCACGCAGGCTGGTGGAAATCAATCGTAAGATTAATGTCTTAATGGGTGGGCGCCTGGTGGTCAAATGCCACCAGATTGAAGTCACCCGAGTCCGCTCCTCTGGCGGACAAAGAGAAGGTTGCTTGGTGGCCATCATAAAGGTGGGAAGTGGTAGTGATAGCTGATGTGGCTTCCAGTCAGTCGATAGGCAGGGACCCGGTTTTGCCATATTTGGTTGATGACGGGATCGGCTTGGACGTCGACCGGGGAGGCCAATCAGGAGAGGTGAGCCAACTGTTGATTAATGATACTCATTTGCATATCCAAGCTGCGGATTTTTGTTTTTGGTGGTCAAGCCAATTGACTGGGCTGTGGGATTCCGATGATTGTTTGCTGTTGCTCGGTTGCAGAGAGGCGAAACAAAACTACGAGAGAAAAAAAAATAAACAGTCCCGATTAATCTCGTTAAACCTCGGCGAGATATCTTCCAGCAGGGATCATTGAGCGAGGTTAATCGCATCCTGCATCTGCAGAAGTGCATCCATATCGCATTGCTCACTCCCCTCGCTCCTCTTCTGCTGTTCATAGCTATTGTGGTGAATATTTCATTTGTTTGCAGTGCGACTGAATTTATTCAAATTTAATGTAAATTAGCCAATCGTTTGCAAATACTCGCTCTTCGAGAATGGAGAAAAGTGCGAGGAAGATCACAACTCGACACCCAGTTAGCAGCAGGCTGGGTGTTGTTGCTGTTGTTGTTGATGGTGTAGGAAGATGCGGAAACTTACCGGTTGGTAATTTACTGTTTATAAATTTATAAATCAAAAACTGCATACGATTAACGAGGCGGGACAAAATTTGCATAATTTGTGCATTAAATTTAGCAGTATTTAGTTGCTGCCAGAACTGTAAACTGTTCCTAGGTAGTTCCCGAATAGACGGGAATCGTTATTTTATTTATGCTACTAATAGAGTTGTTGTCATAGATTTATCTAGACCAGGAGTTTTTCATATAAAGTTTGTACACGTTAAATAATAGCAGCAAAAAAAATTAACCATAATTCAACAAAAGTGATTGTTTATATCACAATAATAGAGTTATATCTACATTAGAAACAGTTGATAAAGATGTTAAACCTTCTTTCTTTAAAATTCGGTACGGTATCCTCAGATACACCCGCCGTGACGATCCTGCATCATCTCTTGAAATCATTGGTACCATTTACTTTTTTCTTTGATTCAAAGGGTTTCCGCTTTACTAGAGCCCAATATTCCTCTATTGGGTAAAGCTCTGGAAAGTTCTCATGAATTGGCTGTTTTTGGCACGTATTTGACCTCTTGTCCCTTATACCATTCCAGAACGGGTTTCGCATAGTGACAAAAGCCCAAATCAGACCAAAACAGAGCTGGAGAGTCGTGGCTTCTATGAAACGGTCGCAGCCGCTTTTGCAGACATTCTTTCTCGTACACATCCTTATTGATAGTGCCGGTAGAGACGATACTTTTAGATTTTCGACCACAACTACATATGGCCTGCCAAATCAAGTACTTCTTCGGGAATTTGGACGCATTCTTTGTCAGGAAATGCTCGGCAACGGCATTCTTTTGCATTGCGGTTCAGAAAACCAGACCCGGAGGTTGTTAAGGTCTTCGAGTACGTATGTTTTGTCGTCCTTTGTGATACAAGAAAATGTTTGCATAAAAATGGTGTAAAGCTCCTTAGCACGACTTTGCGAGCCACATTTGGCACAGAAAGGTTGGGATTTTTCTCAATAATGGCTAACACCTTCTTGTTCATTTGTTGGGATCATACTTTTCGATGTGTTTCACTTCCAACCTTCCGATCCACAATCAAGAGCTGGTCAAATGATGTGCAAACACAAAACATGTTACTTTTCAGTAGTTTTAGTTTCTTGGCAAGATCGCGTACCGATAAATTCGGATTTTGCTGCCATTTGTATAAATGGACTTCGACGCCGTCCACTGGATTCGACGCCATTTCACTGAATGTAACAAGAATGTAAACATGTTGTACCACGAAATAAAGTGGAGAGTTTAAGCTGTCATATATGTGGCATGTTTCAGCCTTGCCCTTCGGTTCTAAAAGGGGTATGGGCGCGTTCGCGATAGATTTTATGTGTGTGACTGGCTGTCACATCAGCGTTCAAAAGGGCCTGAACCAAATGGACTGCTTGTAATGACTACTTGAAGATGCGACTGGAGATCATGGCCCTGATATTGCCAAATGCAGCACGTAGGAAAATTATCTTGTCTTCTATAACTAAACGTGATGGAATGGAGAAAACAGGTGAAAACTCATCGGGAATGATCTCTCATATGCATCCGACGAACCATTCTGGACGGCCATTGTGAGAATATAACCATGAAACCACGTTACCAATGACAATGATTCTCTCATTTCTCCTGTCACCATCCCTATCACATGGCCGCAAGCGGTGCCATATGACACATTGTGAGTTTCGATACGCGCTACCAAAACCAGCTCCTCAAATGCAGAAATATCGAGACGACAATCTGGACACTACATCAAAAACAGTAGGAGGGGAAGCCAATTTTTCTAAGACATGCTTTAAGGTGAGTTGATTTTAAAATCAAGGTAATAAAATCATTTTATTTCTCTGGAGGGACCATCAGAGCAACCTGATTGAAGCGATTTGGATAGGAAGAGTGAGACTGCCAACTACCTGCGGTTAACATCTCGTGAATAATGGCGGGCTCTTCTCCCATCTAATGGGACTCTTTATTAGGCGAGGGCCCGTTTTTGGTGTGGTTTCTGCGACCTTATTTCGGAAAGGAGATTCTTTATAGACCCTTGTAGCTCTGGGTTGTACGTAAGTGTATCTGCTTACGGGCCTGTAATACGTTTAAGGCGTTTCATAAATAACGTTTATGAAACATTTACCACAGTACAAATTTGATCAAATCGATTGATTTAAACAGTGCAGTGCGATGGGCAGTTGTCTTGCTACATAAGATTAACGCAATGAATCTAGTCTGTTGTAGGAAAGATTGTTAACATTGTTGTATGGTGCATGAAATATTGCAAACAATTTTGGTGTTCACGCTTCCTTTGGCTTGAAATTAAACGAGGGGAAACTTTATAGTTTATAGTTGTTTTAAAGACGCTCATGTACCACTGTGGCTTGTATAGTTATTCTAGCGATCTATTGTGTGCACTCTGTTTATTGGTGCGCACATGGGAGAGGAACTCTCTCCTTTTTTTGGGTTTGTTTTGATTCGCACCGACTGACGATCATTTCCATGCGTCAATTTTTGGCTGTTGAAGTGGCGGACTTGTTCCGTTGCTACAACCTACCTCGCAGGAGGATGTTAGGCAAAGATTGACGTCCATGGTTCAAGTACCATTTAATACATGCCCTTTTCGCTCAATTTTCAATAAACATCTATTAGATTTAATACCTGCAGCACACTGACGGAACTTTCACTTTCTCTTCACATCTTTCATTCTAGCCAAAAACATCAATGTTCACTCTTGGTGCCTCATGGTGATGAGCGAACATCTTCTTCTACATTTAATTTGTTTCAATTAGGTCACAATAAAGTTGCTGTCAACTACACCGCTATAGTGTATGCTAGATCTGACGTCCTATGTGGTGCCATGTTGTTGAGTATTGATGCCATTAGGAGCGCAAATTTTCTGATATGTTATCTTTCACCGCCGTACTTATATTCTTAGACATATTTTCAGATAGCGAATAATGGCGCTATAACCATAAGCCATATGGGGTTAGGGCTATAGTTAATGCTTAATTCCCAACCGTTTGAAGAGCATCACTTAACCTTCTTAGACCCGATGCTCCCAGCGACCTTTTTTAATAAATTTTTGTTCTGTACACCAAACAGGGCATTCTGTTTAACTGTTCTCTCCGACTATTCATTAAATACCTTTGATGTCTACTGAAAACAACGTGGGTCTTCTTAAGGTGGATATCAAATCCTTCCTATCTACAACGGTTGCATGGGCGTGGCCAGGTGAGCGATCGAGGAGCCTTTTCGTGGAGAAGAAACGTATCATTATCTGGTTCCGTTTCAAGGTGACATGAAACGAATTATTCCTCATCGTAGCTCCATCCACAAGGTGTGCAAACGTCTAGGCTAATGCTAATGCTATGCTAATGAAAAATACATTGGCTACCTTAAACTTCCTCTAAAAATACGAAACTGTAAGAAAACTTAAGCCCTATTGTTTGATTACGACTAATACTATACAAAATACTTAAAATCCCAATTAACAATGTTGGTTTTATGAGGGTTCTGAAGACCACGATTTAGCCTTTGAGTGTGCTTTTAAACCACAATAAAACTTAAATTGTTACTTGGGATAGGTACACTAGGTTGAACACGAGAGCGTAACAAGGACGTAGAAGTCATAGCCTAAAGTCACTGAATTGTGAGTAATTAAACATAACCTATTAACTTTATAAGTGAACAATATTCATACTTTAGTTTTAAAACCCTTTAGCCAATAAATTTGAAATTCTCTACAAAAAACTGTGAACCGTTTTTCTGCACCTTGTGCCAACAATCAAAATGCTTATTATTGCAAATGGTCACACATGTTGATAAACTCTAAGTGTAATAAGTCGTTAATATGTTTTCCTATCGGGATGCCACCAAATGCGTTCGAAAATATTTTGTTGGTTTCTTAGCAATACATGTTTGCTGATAGACAATTTTCGGCCAAACATCCATTCGTCCAAATATCCATTTCTTAAAAATCCATATGCCAAACGTTCCACCCCCCTACAGACTTCTTCAGTGTCAAGTTGAGAACTGTAATTTACAATAGATAATTCAATACATGTTTTCTTAATGGTGAAAACCATCTAAAAACAGCATAGGGGTCACTGTTTTAATCAGTTCTTAGGAAATAGGTCTAAAACTCTAACGTTTTCCAAATAAGTTCACTTTTTATAACATGAACATAAGCTCTATCTATCGAGCTTGTGATTCGATGTGTGAAACATGATTGATTACCAATTGATTGCTGTCATTTTGAAGATTTAAAATACATCATCTAGAAAAGTATCAGTTTCCTACCGGCTGAAATTTTACGCGATTGTTAAAATTAATTATTTTTTTCTGTGTAGGCTTATTGTCAGAATGTGATGTTGAACATTGAGTTAAATTTATTTTATATTTAGATGAGCTAAAATCACTCTATATTTTATGTCGTTTCCAGTCATTTGAGATTGATCTATGCTTATGATTATATTGTCCATCATCTGGCACTATCATATGCAAAACAATTTTTTTTTCAGAGCTGTCCAGTAGTAATCAACGATAGATAATGCTCCGCAGTTGAGCGGCAGCTATGGCCTCACTGTTTTATTTTTAGAAAGCCCATGTTTCCTCTCTTCTTTGTTAACCATGGATATAGCCCACCGGTATTGTAACGTGAAGCCTGCTGTCTCTGACATTTGGTTGTTTTCAAACGAAGCATCCCGTTTGTCGTCACAGCCGCTTTGTCTAACATTTCCGTGAGAGTAAATGAAACAAGTAATACAAAAAATTGGTCGCGTACGTCTGTCCCATTACCTGTTAGTGGACGAGTTTGTGATCATAGCAATCGACATGTTTTGGTTGATTGTTTTTGAGAGCGGATGGATAAAACAAAGGAGTTAGTTGAGGAAATTGGCGTTTGCAGCAAATCGTGAATTGGCTTATTTCATTACGCCTTCGCACACTTGCACGGAATCGCACTCATACAATATTGTTAGTTCATGTACAGATTGCGAAGCTGAAGAGAACATTTTCATGATCGGAAAATAATCCGCATGCTTTTAATAAGTCCTTGCAATTGGGAACTTTATTCCATGCCCATGAAATTTTCTGAGTCTAATGCTCGTTTATGAAGGCATGCTCCGATAGATCAGAAATAAGCAGAGTTGTTAACGTCTAAATATTGCCAGATCTAATTATAGATTTCAAACAGTTATATCAAATGCCCCAAGTACTGAATAAACTACTTGAACCCGTCCCGTACCCTATTTTTGACTACGATGACAAACAAGGAAGAAACGTGTGCTTTTCAACTTTCAAAAAAACGCCTCATGAACGCTGTTCGAACAAAGCTCAGTTTATGGTCTATTTATAATGCCAAAGCTTCTTTCAATTGAGTCATCAACGTCAGCAAGACACGTCGTTATCCTAGCATGGCCTCGTTCTAAAAAATTGCATCCTTGCCATCAACGTCTTGGGCATCAATTAGACCAAACTTTCCACCGACATTTCTTCCCATTCCGTTCTTCAGTCAGTCGACCAGTCAATCAGTCAGCAGGGTTTTGTTTGAAAGGTTTTTCACGATCAACAAAAAATGGAGTGGAAACTACACTGCCTGGTTCACGTATTCCTTCATTATTTATTAAGGCTCATATTTCATTGCACCGCACATCGAAGACAGAACAAAGAACGAGTTTATGTCAGTTCTACCTGATGGTAGTGCCTTCTAACGGGGAAAAAAGTCCTCGGAACTAACGAGCACTTCATTTTCAACCAATCAGCAAGTTGGTGCTTCAGTCACGAAAGGCGAAATGAACCTGTCAATTGCTGGCAACACTGACAGGATTTCTAACTACAGGTAAGACGCATAATTAGAGTGCAGCCGAAGGAACTTCACCTGGTGACGTGGTAGAATTTTCCACGTGGTCTTTAATCTTCAGCTGGGGACTTTCAAGCAACTGTTTGTCCCCATTGCCCCATCAAGTCGATGATGACGATGCGACGATGCTCCATCAGTGCAAGTGCCAGCACGAAAAAAGTATAAATAATGCTCGCTAAGCTATTAATTACGCATAATTATATAAAATTAACCCCGTCTCTTTCTTCGGAGTCTGATGCAGTCCATTACTGCAAGTAGACTGTCATGCACTGACCAGACCATCGCACGACATCGACACGGGGGGCACCGGGAAGTTTGCGCTTATTTGTAGGGGGTTCGCTGCGATTCGCTCGTTTGTTTGCGACCATTCAACGTGGTCCACCATTTTGAAAAAAAAAGAAGAAAAAAAAACAGGAGAGAGGTTTTCCCTGTTTGCGTTTTTACGTGGGTTATGCATCCGTGCGCGCTAATTTAAGTGCCCCGAACTGGCTGTGCGCAGTTTCGAAACTTTATCGCCATTACCGGAGTCGCTCACTTATTTTTGGCACGAAAGCCATCGTCATGCGATGAACCGGGGTTGTCTGAAAGCATTTTCCTGTCGCATTCTGTCCGGCTCATCCACCGTGGCACGTGATCTCAGAAGAGTTGATTTGCGTGTTACAGTAGCAAATGGCTTCATTTCAAGCGAATGGGGAGTTGAGTTTATTGAATTATGGGAAGATCTTAGAAACGAATAATTTTAGTTCATCTACGATCATTCCCATAGCAGTATCGTCTTTTTCAGAAAATTACCTATTCACTTAACACCTCAAATGAGCCGAGAAGGAACCGTGCCTTTTTGAAAATGATTGAAATTCCTGTCAACTTAAGCAGAAATCCCATTACCACCCTATGAAAAACCGAAAATAAGTATCCTGCGGCTAATCCCAATGTCAATCGATTCCCCTGGCAGACGACAAAAAAAAAAGAAACGACCATCGAAAAACTCCAATCAAAACAAACACTGCAAGTCACCGAAAGGACAGCCATCCAGCCCAGACAGTCCGGCCTCGACGATTCGTCGCACCTTTGGATTATCGCTCCGTCCCGGGAGTCATAAATCTAATCCCCTGGGAGAAGCAAGCGAACAAAAAGCCATGCTCGAACCCTCCCAGGGGTATTCCTGTTTGTTTCGGATCCTTTCCGATCTTTTCTAGGACATCGATTTCACACCTGTATGTGGTCTGCACTTTTGCATTCACCGAAAGTCAGTTTTTTTTCCTTCTCGACGTGTGTAACCGATTCCAAATGTGAGGAAAGCGAAATGGGAAAATATTTACATCTATTTACATTCTTTAGACGGGATTATGTTTGGAAAACACAGCCACACAGCAACCACTTTGCTGAGGGACGACAACAACAAGCGAATGAGTCCTAGAAGAGATGGAAAGAAAGTGGACTTCACGCCAGCCTCCATTAGTGTCGAGGCAAACCAAAAATTAGTCACCGCATGGTGCACGTTTGGATTTGTAGTTTTAAACAGAACTTGAGTTTTGGAACTAGGTTGACAATTTGAATTTGATTTCCTGGGCGAAAAAAAAGTTTGTTTTGAATAATTGCCTACGCATTCTTCTTTTTCTGTGAAGTGGTGCTCATTGTCAGGACTTTTTCGAACGAGCTTGAAAATTTTCCACACCTGCAGAGAACTAGCTGCTAACTGATTCTTATCGGAGATCCTCAGGGAGAAAGCATCTTCTTGGGTTGGTCTGCGTCTCCCAGGAGCGACTGTTCACGGTGGCAGCGACAAGTTGATTAATTGAAGCCCATTTTCAGAGGTCTCCGATTGGGATTTAGTCGGTCGTTTGATGATATGGTTTTACTGTTTTTCAAATTTAACAAATCCAGGATGAGTCGTATTTTATCGACCGTTGGAGGTGATCGTGGAGGTCTCCGGAAGATTTGTTTGATCAATTGTGGGAGATTTGTTACATTGCTGCTACGAATGATTAAACGATATTCGTGTGAAGTTGCCAGAACAAGGCAACGGTTAGGTTGGAATAGATAGTATCCCTAGAGGGTGCATGTTAGACGATTTTATTTAAAATTTACAGTCGGCTCCGTTTCTAGGTATTTAAATGCTTTTTCAAAGCCACCAAAGAGCATTTACATGCCAAATAGTGGATCGGCCAAATTTGAGTGGTGGCGTCAATTTCAATTGAACTTTGCATGTGGCCGGGGAGACAAAGTTGTAACAGTGTAGACTAGTGAAAACATTTTTTGCTATTTAAGATTTTTTTTTTAATATCGTACAGGTTTGGTCTGAAGGGCGTCATATAGAGTATGTTTCTCTTGACTCAGCCTAATATGCAACGATCGATTTCATTTTTTATTATCTAGGGTAAGGGGATGTAATGTTAGCCTAGCTCCTTCATTCGGTTTATGTACCAAACATATCTTTAATTTAGCGATAATCAACAAAATCACGTTGCTATTAAGATGACCGATGTAATCCAAAGCAATTGAGACAATATTAATCAACTTATAGTTGTTCACTTTCGCGTAATTTTCGGTTTCTTGCACTTTTGGGGCATCATGATTTTACTGGTTAACCTGAACAGATGATCTACACGATCTTCAAGTAATGTAAATTTGGCATAATTGAACCGATAAAGCAAGCAATACAGCCTGGATGTGCAGAAAATAGTTACACGCTACAAACTTACTGTTCACATTGCTTAAATAACAATGATTTTACAAGAAAATCGTAGACCCAATGTTGGGGACATATTTTTTAGTATATTCTCAATTTTGGCCTGTTGTATCAATAACGAAAGAAAAAGGTTGTGATTGGTAAAATTTCAAGTGAAAATGCATGAATTTGAAGTTGTTTACTTTCAAGTGGCTCATCTAAACACAAACCGAACGAACAAAATCATTGTATAGTGAATTATAATGTTTTCATTATTGAATGGCTAATGAGTCATATTTGAACATCACTTAAGTGTTTCGAGGCAGTTTTACTTGAGTTTGTTTTGTGAAATGCTGTATGAAGTAAATCAAATACAACAAGCAATGCCTTAATTCATAAAACTAGACAAAAAACCGTACAAAAACTGCATATTGTAATAAATCCTTCGAATGGGACGAAGTTGTATCCATGATTAGACCCAATTGTTGCCTATAGACCGACATTAAATCCATATCCCTCGAATGGTTTTGACATTATTAAAAAGTTGTGTAACATTTCTTGATACACTCTACCAAATGTCTTATCAAACTTATTTTATTTTTGGAGCCGGGAAAGGTTCTTATGATAGTTAAAGACCCCTTCCTTCTCTGAAAAGGGGCGCTCCCGTACAAATGAAACACTCATTTCTTCATAACTCGAGAACTAATCAAAAAATGGAACCTTATATGGCATATGGAGGTTTTTGAAGGAGAGAAATGTTTCTATGGTGATTTGAGACTCTTCCGCCTTCTGAATGGGGGGGGGGGGGTCTCTCAAACAATGAAACACAAGTGTCTGCATAACTCGAGAACTAAAAAAGCAAATGGAATCAAATTTGGCATGTGGATTTTTTTGAATTGGAGACATATTCCAAAGGTGGTTTAACCCCTCTGCCATAGACAAACTCTAGAACCAGTAGGTTCCGAACAAATACGATTTTTTTTCTTGGCTTAGTCAGTACTAGCACATCGGTCCCAAGCTCGGTCCCAAGCTTAATAATGCGCCCCTAATAATGAACTCACACGAACACACTCTCAGATATTCTGTCAAAATAACACACCAAATCAAAAAAAAAGGCGCAAATATGTAAAGCAAGGTGCTGGCTTCAAGGTGTACTTCGGACCAAGGGGTTCTACAACAGTGAACCAGTTTTTAATCGCTAGTTGCATATTGATTATTGCCTCTGCCCTCATAGAAATGAAACGCAAATTTCTGCATTACTTGAGAACTAATCAAGCCAAACCAAATTTGGCATGTGGAGGTT
This sequence comes from Aedes japonicus, assembly GCA_034211315.2. NCBI lineage: Eukaryota > Metazoa > Arthropoda > Insecta > Diptera > Culicidae > Aedes > Aedes japonicus. The sequence goes on along the minus strand of JASCZW010005762.1, from coordinate 76,125 downwards.
TTTGAAAACAAAATATGTTTTTATGGTGGTTCGAGACCCCTTCCTCTTTTGAAAGAATTGTTGAATAATTTTTTGGTCATTTATTCTTAAACTTATATTGGTAAAGTTTTCACGAAAATTTTTCTTTTTTCCGAATAATTTACCTCCCTAATGAATTATAAAAAAGTTACATATAGTGCATTCAGGGTCAAAGATGACCCACGATTTTGCTTCGCTCCTTTTTTTTATTTTTTATTTTTAAACCGATATTTTGGTCTCAAATGAATGGTATGGATTCTGGAATGGGTTGCTGACCTGTTTTGGTCTCAAATGAAGGTATGAATTCTAGAAACGACATTCTGACCTGTTTTTTTTTCAAAAGCTGGCCATTCTGGGCCCATAGGAACCCAGAAGCGGTTTTGCATCCGAAGAGGACTATTTTGGAACCTTATATATTTGTACCTTTCGATGGCTCAAAATTTATGATTTCGAATATTGCTCTTCAAATACATCATGCCATAGACCAACCGGAGTATTTGGCCAGATCCGGATACCCTGGAACCCGTTCCGGTTGTAAATAAGTAGGATAATTTCGGAGCCTCAAGTATTTTTGCCGTTTGACGGCTCAAAATTCATGGTTTTGAATACTGATATTTGAAAACATCGTGCCATAAACCTACCAGTAAATTTGGCCAAATTCGAATATCCTGGAACCAGTTCCGGTAGCGTTCAAAGAGGACAATTTTGAAAGCCCAAATATTTGTACCGTTCGATGGTTCAAAATTCATGATTTTGAATACTGATATCCACGAACATCATACCAGGACATTTGGCCACATCCGGATACTCTAGAACCGGTTCCGATAGGGCTCAAAGAGGACTATTTTGGAGCCCCAAGTATTTGTATCGTCCGACGGTTCAAAGTTCATGGTTTTGATTACTGATACCTGAAAGCATCGTGCCGCAGAGCTACCAATGAATTTGGGCACATCCGTATACTCTGGAACCGATTCCGGTGGGGCCAAAAGATTCATCAGTAGAATCCGAAGAATTTTCGATTGCCCTATCTTCTGGTTCTGACTTAACTACGTCATCTGAAGATCAGAAAACATAACCATTCATGATGAAATTCAACTGAAAGAAAATTAAAAAACTTGTCCATTTTATAATCAAAGTGATATATTTTTGATAAAGCTGATAATGTGGAATTGAGTTTTTTTCACAAAGTTACCCCCAATTTTCACATAACCTCATGAAAAAAGTAGAAATGTTCAATTATATGTTTTGCATACTTGAACGCAATGTTTTATTTTTGAAAACCAGACGACAACTTGGGTTTAACTAATTATTCGCAGGAAGCAACCCTGACATTACCTGTAATAGCCAGCTTTTGAGGAAAATATCCTCGTAAAGAAAAAAAAACCAAAATCATGCCACCTATTAATGACAAAGATCTTCAGGAATTATGAAAATACATGATGTAAAAGTCATATAAGATGCAATTTTTTCTATCGAACTGAAACAAGAGCCCCATTTTTTTTTCAAATTGTCAAACCCGTTCTGAAAACCCGAAAGCTTACCATCTCTAGTGGAAATGTCAGAGCAGCTTTTGTAAACATTCCTTTGGATACAATTTTTTTCGCAAACTGAAAGACACCCACGTGTTGGGAAGCGGAAAGTTTCACTATGGAGGATCTTGATTAGCGTGAGAAAACTTTTAGTTCGTTAAAAAAAATGTCCTCCAAAGTGTTGTATACAATAAACGTGTATATCCTTTTAACATGCAGATCTTGCTTTTATGTTCCTAGAAGCGGTTCTAGGTTCCAGAGTGCCCAGAACGGCCAGCACGTCGTTTGTAGAGTCCACACCTCTCATTTGAAGCAAAGATATCAAAAATCTGCTCAAAAATGAAGTTTTGAGAGCGTGTTGAAGTCTTGGGTCTTTTTTGACCCTGAATGCATTATGTGTAACTTTTTTTAGTGTCACTTTTAAAGGTCGCTGAAAGCTGTCACTTCCCAAAATATGTTTGTTTATAAAAGTTCGGAAAAGTTAGACAATTTCAGATCCCTAGTTTGTTCCGTTTTGACGTTAGAGCTTTTTTGAGATGTAATTGGTCAAAAACGACCCCAATGCACAAGGAAGATTAATGATTTCTTCAAGCCCTTTTACCGAAAAAAAAACTTTCAGACTTATGATTGTTTAATCTATGTTGGATAATCTGTTTTGAAAACAGAAAATGGTGAAGCTCCAAAAATGTCTGAGTAAATTATACTTGAGTAGTTTCATGACGTGGACAAATCCAAATCATCGATAGTGATCCGCTGCTTAAAACCACAATGCATTTGAAAACGGTAATTCAGTAAAACTAATTCACTTGGTTACAATTGACATACACCAGACTGTTGCTTCGCAGTTACAAATATATGTCCTCTGTTCTCTTCAGGCTATGGACCGCGACTGCTGAATGAGCAAAGGAACTCATAGATTTACTTAACAAACAGAAAATCTATATTTACACAATCATGTGAGCTCGCATGATTATACATTAGTGTCAGAGTACTTATGTACACAGAAAAAATAATGAATTTTAACAAGAGCGTAAAATTTCCCCTCGTTTAACTCCAAGCCAAAGAAGGTGCAATTAACGAAATTGTTTGCAATCTTTCATGCAACGTACAACCATGTTTGCAATCTTTCATACAACAGGCTGGATTCAGGAGTTATCAGGCATAAATTTACATGAAATATCCCATTATTTTTTGCAAAATCTAGCATTCCTTTTATGTGCTTTAGATAATGCAGGAAAATCATTTTTTTTTTATCTGTGTATGTTTCAATGAAAATAAACGAATATTTACATGTTCATCAATTCCCCAGTTTTGTGCAAATTTTTAAATTTAAAATTGAACAAAGCAATGGATTAGATCGATATAATTTGGCTATTCGAACATTCATTATTTGCTGCGTAGTACAGAACAGAAAACACCGCACGGGAACAAATCTGATCCCGTGTTCATGGGTTGCAAATCATGGAAACAAAAGCCGTATTCCTTTATGGAATCATGACTTTGATTCATGAATGGAAAACCGAAATGACCAATATCATAATTCAGCGTAACCATTTTCATGAGCCAGAAATCATGACCACCGCAAGCGTTACGCGTACCGGTCAAAACGTGTTCAAGCATGTTACAGCGTCGTGCGCGTTTGGAGGTAAAATGGTGAAAATCGAAAAAAAGTGTTGAATTTTTCATGTATTACCAAACTACTATCAAATAACTATTTTTTATCAACTCAGAGCTTGCTTTGGGCTGATAGGTGATTTGTATCCACACAGAAAGAAAATATGAATTTTCATTATTATAGAATTGTCTCTCCTTTCATACGAAGAAGCAACTTGTATGAAATAGTTGTAATTACACAGAAAAAAATTATTAATTTAAACAATCGTGTAAAATTTCCTCGTGTAATTCCAAGCCAAAGGAGCGTAAACAACGATATTGTTTGCAATCTTTCATACAACAGGCCTCGATTCAGGCGTTATCTGGCTTAAATTTACATGAAATATCCCATTATGTTCTGCCAAATCTAGCATTCCCTTTATGTGCATTAGATAACGCAGAAAATTCAGTGTTTCTTTTTATCTGTGTAGGACGAGCTTTCGTATACAACATTTTCCGAAATAAATGGAATGTCCTAGAACTTTACACGATTTATAATGTTAACTTGTGCGTTTTGTGACGCTCCATCTATGTGCATGATATTGAACAGAAATTTACGCTACTTTTTTCGTGTTGTGCAGAAGTTCCTGCCCAGCTGTAAGTGTCCGTTCAAATACCGGTGAGTGAGAAAAATTAATGAGCAAGAATATGAAAAATAAGTTGTTTGTTGCCGACTCGACACAGATAAAAATAAACATTGAATTTTCTGCGTTATCTAATGCACATAAAGGGAATGCTAGATTTGGCAGAAGATAATAGGATATTTCGACAAAGATTTTTCATTAGGGCATAACTGACAAACGTAAACAATGGCTTCTTCCGTGAATTTCTCGTGACATAGAGGTTTCTCACGTAAACCTCCAATTCTATCGGACAGGTGAATTCTTCCTCTTTAAAATAGCCGTAAAGTATTGATTAGGTGAGTTTTTATTGACGAGAAATTCGCGGTAAAAGCCATTGTTTACGTTTGTCAGTTAAGCCCTAATGAAAAATCTGTGTCGATTTCCTGTAAATTTAAGCCAGACAACGCCTGAATCTAGCCTGTTGTATGAACATTGTTGTATGCAAACATTGCTTACGCCTCCTTTGGCTTGGAATTGAACTATGCGAAATTTTACGCGCTTGTTAAAATTAATTATTATATTCTGTGTATACAATGACAATAAGGCTCCAAAAGTGGATTTTGAAACGATGTTGGACCGTGCAGGGATCGCCAATTACTCCAACATAATAATCGCCCGTCATGGCATCGTCATTCCCGGAAGTCTTGCTAGCTACAGGACGGTGATTTGGAGCTATTCTGCGGAGTTGCGAGAGGCCGCTTCACATTTCTTTTTCAATTTGGCATTCCCTTTAAATGGTTGTGAAAACCCTACAACCAATTCAGTGCTCCAAATAAGCATATCTATTGAATAACCGCTGAATAACAGTGTACTTCGCTGAACAAATCCACGGATTGAATTGAATTATGTGCTGAAAAAAAACGTATTGTGATCGATAGATGCGCTTTTATTCCACTGCTTGCTTTGTTCTTAGTAATTTTGATTCATGATTCCCTCTTAGCAGAATAATTCGAAACACGGCCGCGTCGTGCGTTACGCGAGTATGAATCATGACATCATGAGCCCAAATCATGGTGAATTTTCATGAAATGAAAATACAATAGGCTCATGATATCATGAGTCGTTTTTACCATTGTTGAGAGCGGGTTTGTTTCCGTGCGGAAGGAGAAAAATGTCGTCCTATTTCTGTCGACTGTTTCGACTAGTTAAGGATACGCGTATGACTGTATTTGATAGCTTGATTATGTGGCAATCATTAATTTTGAATTGTTAGCATTCAATTTTATAATGTAATAAAAATCACATTTATACAGTTAAAGGCAGCAACCGTCGAAATTCCGAGCGACATAAATCTATGCCGTTATTCTTCTTTTTTTTCACCATAGTCTGGTGCATCCAAAATGTATTATTACCCGTAGAAAAGAGTAGAAAATGTCATGACATAACTATAAATTAGAAGAAAAATTAGTAATCTCCTTTTAATTCCAACTACCTTTGCTTATCTTCGACAGATACGCGTATTTCGCCTACAATGTGCAGACTTCTTCAGTGTCTCGTACTAATAACTCGACTGGACCGTCACGAAAAGTGATCAGATTTTGAGCGTTAATGTCTCAGTCATTTCTCATTTTTTTTTTCAAAAGTTTTGCACCAATCGATCGGAAATACTTCTACGCATCAATTTTAATAGAGAACAATGTAGATTTTGGGTCACATACTATTTATTTGATTGTTATTTTTTGTATTCTCCCCAGCGCGGAAGTAACGATCTTTGATAAAGTTAGCAGAAGCAGATAATTCCTAGCTTTTTGGGCTAATAAATCCTAGTGTTTCGCATGGAGATGAGAAATTATCTGCTTCTGCCAACTTCATCACATGCTATTGAAAAGTTCATAAATGTCAAGCCTTGTCATAAAAAGTTTATTAACCCCTTCTGGCCCAAGAAATAATATATCAGGAAGGCTGTTTGTTCTTCTGTTCGGCAAATTTATTCTCCATAAATTATCTGTATGCAAAAGATCAAAAACATATGATTTCAAGGCCTAATTGACAACCTAGAACATCTTGAATATTTAGAAGTTCAGGAAGAAATAATAAATTCCTTATTTATAGTAAAAAGCGTTGTTTTATAATATGGTATACATGCATACATATTATAAAATTTTTGGTGATAAACATTAAATATTTTTGTATCTTTTTGGGATGTTCCAGGTTATCTAAAATTCACTTGAATCCAGAACTTCATATCTAGAATTGTAACAGTAGGTTTTGGGCTCTATGTGATTTTTATTCAAACATATTGAATGAACTTTCTGGAAGGCAGCAGTCATTATTTGATAATTTTGTGATGTTCTAAGACTTTAAAACGGTCCTTGCGTTCAGAGCTTAGGATCTTTAGTAGTAACTATAGATCTTTGGGCTTTACTAAGAAATGCAACGTATTCAACCATATTAAGTGAATATTTTTGAACGTAAATGAACATTTCGAGATAAACTGGGAAGATTGAGGATGTCCAAATTATCCTTGAGTTGTTGGAGTATGCAAACGAACAATATGTGTGTTACAATTTTCATGGAATAGTCTAGAAGCTTAACAGACATAATGCGACAATCTTGGAATACTCTAGGTCATCCAAGCTGTTTTGAAGTTCAAAACATAAGATCTATAGTTGTAACAGTAGCTTTCTTGGCTATATGAAGTGTATATTCATTGAATCTTTTTAAAGTCAACAGATACAATTTTATAACTCTCTGATCCTCTAGGTCATCCAAACTGTCCTGGCGTTCTGAAATAGAGATTTACAATAGTAACAGTAATTTTAAGACAATACAAAGTTACAAGCAATATGACATGTTCTGGATCATCCAAACTATCCTTGAGATCAGAACATAGGACCTACAGTTGCAACAAAATCTTTCTGGGCTATGCAAATCTACGCTGTGTATTGAAACATATTCATTGAATATCTCGGAAGACGAACAGACATCATGAGATAATCTTCTAGGTTATTCAAACTATCCTAGAATTGAAAAATTAAAATCTACAGCTGTAACTGTAGCTTTCTGGTCCAAACAAAGTAACAATATGTTTTTGACCAAATTAAGTGTCTTTTGGAAGGTAAACGGATATAATGAGATATCTTGGGATTGTCTAGTTCACCAAAACAGTCCTTGTGTTCAGAAAATAGAATCTACAGTCGTGAAGTAAGCTTAATAACCTATGAAAGGAAAGATAGGCATTTAAACTTTTCTTCCTTCTTTTTTAGCGTTCCAAGCTTATTGCTTTAGCATGCATGGTGTTGCTTTGTAGCCGCGCTTTTATCGACTGAGCTAAGGGAGGAACCCATGCACTCAAAAACATTCAGTGAATCTTCTTAATGGTCATCAGTCATTATCAGATTATCTTGGGATGTTCAAGTTCATAAGAACTGACTTGAGTTCAGAACTTAAGATATACAGTAGTAACCGTAGCCGCTTGGGCTTTACAAAATTACGATAACTATTCAAGCATATTCAATGAATATTCTGAAACGTACACAGACATCATAGGAGAATTTTGTTAGTTTTTGTTCATTCAAAACATAAAATTTACAATTGTGCCAGTAGCTTTATGGACTATACAAAGTAAATTTAATTTTTTTGACATAAATATCCCAAGATTATCTCATAATGTCTGTAGGTCTTCCAAGGCATTAATTGAATATGTTTGAGTATACATCGTTAAATTTTAAGGAGGATAAAGCTACTGCTACAAATGTAGTCCAAGTTTTGAACTCCAGAACAGTTTGGTTAACCTAACACATCTCAAACAAAATATTTTCCAGTTTTTTTTAATGATTTCTATGTAATTGAGCACCAATTAAATCAGAACACACCAAATTCCTTGCATAATAACGCTTGGAAAATTTAAGGTTCGAAAAGGTGAATCCGAAGAATATATTTTATTGTACTTTTAGGCTTACATTTTATTGCGTAATCCTACGTCATCATTTCGAACAACCCAATGGGGCTGAACCTTATAGTTTTTTTTACCTATAATCTATTCAAAATATTCAATTGACTCAAATTTTCAGTGCATTTCATAAATTCACAAAACGTGCTTTCAATATGTTCCCAAAAAAAACTTCATACGGGACGCACATCCGGAACCTGAAGGCATGACGCCCATGGAGAGGGTCGGTTGCTCGAAAAATGAACACCATAAATCATCCCCCGAGGCAAGCGTTTTATAGTTCAAGTGCAAATAAAATGCATTTACCTCAAACCGCACAAAGGATGCGAAGATATATCACACCTTTACGGTAAGTTTCGGGTTCCAATGTTTACTGCCACATCTTTTGTCCTTTGTATCCCGTTGAAAGTTCCTTGCCATTCATTAGCTCGGCTTTCAGCCATGAATAATACCCGGCCAAGGAGGCTGGAGTCTGTTAATTTGACAAAAATGTGACCGCTACTGACTGGAGGAAGTAGTGATCTGCTCGCTCAGCTGCGTGCAACTTTCAATGTCGGGTGTGAGCAGCCTTTCTTCGTCGACAGAGTTATAAATTGCATTCGGATCAGACAATCAGACAATGCGGAAAATGGTAAGTGCTAGTTGGGTACAATTTTTGGTAGTGGTGATGCAAACATTTGATTCGTCATTACCCTCAGAAAAGCATCTCACAAAAGACTGAGAACCCTCTTTTCGTAATCGTTGAACAGTAACTATAAATCTTGGGACGATAAACGGAATACGTGAACAGCCGTAAATAGGAAACAAATAAATCATCGCTACTAGTTAAGCCTGCTTGCCGTACGTGTCAATGTTCGAATTCGAATCAACATTTGGACAACATCAAGTCAATTGAATTGCTCCGTTTTTCTAACTCTAACTCAATCGCAATCTTAGACCTGAGAAGCACCCTTGAAATCACGAGCGATCCTCTTAGCAGCTCATAAGATTTATGGTCATTGTTGGCATCGAAAATTAAAGTTTTGATTTTCACGTCCTCTTCGCAGATCGATATTATAACTGTTATGAATCCATTTTTTTTTTCATTCCAAACTAAGTTCACTCGCTTCTAATTTGAGCATGATGTAATCCCATTTCGATCACCAGCCAGGCGTATAATTATAATCCGCGCTGTTCGATTTTGATTCATGAGAAAATGTTGCAGTGCTGGCCTCGGTTGGATCGTTCGGTTCAGTTCGTTGCCGGTGGTGATTCAAAAGCCCCTGCCAAATCGCGAGCTACTTTCCCATCCCGGAGTGAAGTGAGTAGATGCTCGGGTGGTAGATGCTAGCCTACGAAAGATCCATGGCCCATGGTTGTTGGAGAGCGAACGGTTTAAATTCGACCCAGCCGTAAACACTGTTTAGCTATAATTTACGATATCAGCAGAAGTGTTTCAATAAACAGCTAATTAATTAACTTTACCCGGGTGCTTTTAACTTTTCGAGGTCCATTCTCTAATGTTAGGATGGTAGAGTCAGCCAGGGAGTCGTAGGCATGTGAGGTGATATTGAGGTAAGGTGGGTTTTCTCCAACGCGAAGTAGTTCCGTTTGATAGGGGGTAGTAGAATGGGTGGTTGGAAATGGGATGATGCAAATTATTGTACGTTGAGACCACAAGCGACGTTACAGACTCTCACCATTCGAGATCGTTAATATTTTGCAGTTATCTGTTATATTATTAGAGTAGCGCCTAGTCATTATTTGTATCCATTTTCCTCCAGTCACCACCAGAGGGTCAGGTATTTATTCCGTTGGAAAAAAAGCGTTTTCCAATCTTACGCTTTTTTGAAAGGGTTTGTTTTCGAAAAGAGTACAATAACGCAAATTTTTATGTATTACATAAAGGGTGTTCCGATCAAATTTTGGTCAAACAGTAATGTGTGTGATTCTATCAAAGTTTTTAATAATAAGTCAAATTCTTTTTCTTTTTCAAGTTCAGTTAATACAGAATTCAGGAGAAATATTAAACAAGCTTCCTTTTTACCGAATGCGAACTGCCGGGTCTTTCGTTTAACTCCTGCCATAAGATTTTGTACAGTTCACTTTATTCGCCGCAAAACGCCAGTTTGCCTTGAACTGTTTCTCGCTCACAACAGCTTTTTGAGTCTTCTTAAGGTTCCGCTTGACGATGGCCCAACATTGTTTGATTGGGCGGAGCTCTTGCGTGTTGGAAGAGTTTTTGTCCTTGGGTCCCACTTGAACGTTGTTGGCAAGGGAAGATTCAATAATGATGTCACGCAGTAAGGAGAGAGAGGGGTTTTGGGAAAACGTGACAATCCATACAAAAAAAATTGAAGGTCCATACAAAAAACGTGACAAGGGGGGGGGGGGGGGGTAATAAAAAGTCACTTTTTGCGTGACATCATTATTGAACGTTCCCCAACATACCACCCCACGGCCTTTGAACCGTAATGGTAAGATACCAAATCCGGCCAAAATAGAACGGAACAATTGTGTCGCTTCAGGAAAGGCAGTAGACGTTTTTGTGGGCACTCGCTCAGATAAATTTCCTGGGTGACGGTTCCGATCGCAATGTAAACGTTGCGCTCACAGGTACAGATGGCCTGCCACACCAGATATTTCTTCGCGAATTTTGCCAGATAAATGTGCTTGAAAATATCTGGCCGGTTGCCGTATAAAATTCCTGTCCAGGAAGCTGTTTTAAGTCTGCCTTGACGTAAGTTTCATCGTCCTGTATCACGCAATCAAATTTCGTCAACCGACGTGTTTTGTTTATCGTCGTGATTTGGAGTCACCACTTTCTTGTAAGTCGTCAGTCAGTCCAGGTTGCTTTTTAGCTCTATCCTCGGTTGAAGGTGCCACTCCCAGCTTCTTTGACGTTCCGCTCGAAACAGCGGCTATCTCTTTTTGTCGTCACTGTGGCCGCTTTCGATTTCCCGATCCAGCTTTCCTGTCTGTCGACAAACGTTCACCGAACACTTTAAATACATTGGTAACAGTTGATTTAGCCACATTCAACAAATTCGCCAACTTGGCGTGAGAGCAGTTTGGATTTTCGCCATGCACGTTTTGATGCGTTGCTTCTCTTCCTTCGACGACATTTTGATAACTGAAGTGCTAATTTCAAAATCAAAATAGAAGCATGATGCAGCACGCACACATCTTCAAAATGAGTGGTGTACAAATTTTGTTAATGTACGATTTAAGGAAATACGTCATGTTTAAGTGGACCAAATTTAGATCGAAACGACCGGCCTCAAGCCAGTTACCCGAGACCTTGGTTATAGCCGTAGAAAAGAGCGATATTGGGATATTCTTAAGCTCTTTCTTAAACTTATCAGTTTCTTATCGGAATTGGCCACAACATTGTTAAAACACATCCTGCGCTTGAGGCTTGCCCAGGCCACAGGAGAGCCTGCTTCGAAAGCTTAATGTGGGAGAAACACTTGGTCTCGCTGATCACCTCTTTGGCGCCAGACGTAAAGCCTGTTCACGTTAATTTTCGGACACCACAATAATAGCAGCAAATGAAATTTACACATAATTCAACAGAAATGTTTATTTCACAAAAGTAGAGCTATTTTTACGTTAGAAACAGTTCATTGAGATGTTCATTCTAAAAATTCTCGAACTTTCTGTGGTACACTCGCAATCAAGTTCCTTCCGGTATCCTCAGATACGCCCGCAGAGACGCTTCTCCATCTTATCTTGAAATTATTGGTACTATTTGCTTTCTTCACAGTTTTCAAGAGTTTCCGCTTAACTAGAGCCCAGCATTTCTACATTGGGCGAAGTTCTGGACAGTTTGGTGCATTGTTTGTTTTTAGCACGTATTATCCCTCTTGTACGTTATTCCACTCCATGACGGATTTCGCATAGGGGCTGTTCATAAACCACGTAGACAATTAAGGGGGGGGGAGGGGTTTCGAAAAAGTCTACGTTTGTCTACGATGGGGGAGGAGGGGACATACCAAAAGTCTACGTAGACCTTTTTTTCTCTCAACAAAACGGATATTCATACCCATCACGCAGAGAAAAATACCGTCTAACAAACATATTCCATGTAAATCTAAACAAAAAATTAGTTTATTTTGGCCGCAAATATAAACTTGCTTTCTTTTTAACATATTCTATGTTTAAAACCAAAGTGACATTGAAGTTTGAAATTTAAATCTCATTATGTTTATTTTCAACATATTAATGATACGAATAAACGTACAAATTTTGGATTCTACTTGTTGCGTTCTAAATTTAATTTATCTATTCTATGAATCTTGGTTATCTTAGTCCTGGATTGAGCTTAAATGCTAACATGTTTTAGTTTCAAGAAGTTTGCTCAGAGATGCACACAGTTTCGAGCCCTGAACTTTGTAAAAATTGAATCAATACATCAAATCAGTATAATATGACAGCTAATTAAATAATGGAGAAAAACATCCCGTTCACACTACAACCTATATAACGTACATATAGACTATCTTCATACTAGCATTTATACATCTAAAGACTGTCTACGTCAAATTTCGGACACCAAAATAATAGTAGCAAAACAAAATTTAAACATTATTCAAAAATACCGATTGTTTATTTCACAATAATAGATTTACATCTACGTTAAAAACAGTTGATTAAGATGTTAATCCATCTTTCTGTTAAATTCTCGAACATTCTGTGGTACCCCAGCGATCGGTTTCAGGTATCCTCGAAAACGCCCACCGTGACGATTCTCCATCTTCTCTTGAAATCGTCGGTGCCATTTGCTTTCTTCTTAGTTTCGAAGATTTTCTGCTTAACTAGAGCCCAGTACTTCTCTATTGGGCAAAGTTCTGGCAGTTTGGTGGATTGGCTGGTTTTGGCACGTATTTGACCTCTTGTACCTTATACCATTTCAGGACGGATTTCGAATAGTGACAAAACAGAATGGAGAGTCGTGGTTTCTGATAAACAGTAGCAACTGCTTTTGCAGACATTCTTTCTCGTACACATTCTTATTGATAGTACCGGTAGAGACGAAACTTTTAGATTTTCAACCAAAACTACATATGGCCTGCCAAATCAAATACTTCTTCAGGAATTTGGATACCTTCTTTGTCCGGAAATACATGGCAACGGCGTTCTTTTGCATTGCGGTATAAAAACCAGACCCTGAAGCTATGTAAAGTCTTCGAGTACGTATGTTTCGTCGTCCATTTTGGTACAAGAAAATGTTTGCAAAAAAATGTTGTCAAGCACCTGAGCACGACTTTTTGCAGTGAATGTTTGCATGTCATCACAGTTGGGCACCTTTTTCACTTTGTACGGCTTCAGTCCTAGCCCCTGCTTCACTTTTCGTACGTATGATTTTGACTTCCCCGCCACATTTCGCACAGAAAGATTGGGATTTTTCTCAATAACGACTACAATTCGAGAGTATACTTTTCGATTAGTTCCACTTCCAACCTTCCGATCCACAGTCAAGCACTGATCAAATGATTTACTAACACAAAACATAGTAGTTTCGGAAATTTTAGTTTCTTGGCAGGATCGCGTACCGATAAATTTGAATTTTGCTGCCGTTCGTACGTGTCCATTTGATTCGACGCCATTTTACTGAATGTATCCAGAATGTAAACATGTTGTACCACGAAATAAAGTGGAGAGTTTCATCTGTCACATGAGTGAAACGTTTCAGCGATCCGTGAAATAATTCAAAATCAACACCGAAAGAAAAGTGTTCAAAATTAACGTTGACAGGCTTAAGTTTTACCAAAAATAATTTGCGTGGCATTTGATATTAAGATCGTAATGTAGGTTGCAATGTGAACGGGGTTTATTGCTACACGCTAAAATTTCTGTCTCTAATTATCTTTTCGATAGGAAAAAGGGATAGCAAGAAACAGTAATTTGAGCGTGTTGGCCGTGTCTCTCTACTCGTTTTTTTACAACATCGATAAATCGAATGCATGGTATCAACACAATAGTAAGTTTATGATGTCAACCACCCAAGCAACACATCTCTTTTTTTTCCTTTTTTATTGACATTTTCAGCTAGGCTTGTTCATCTCCCATCGAAGTCGCTTAAATCCCTTTTAGGTATTTTCGTAACTTGTCTGGGGGTGAGATTCGAACTCGTGACTTTGGCGTGAGAGGTATGGATGTTAACCACTACGCCGGGGTCGCCCCCACAACACATCTCTCATAATTGGTTGCAAAAACTTGATTGTGACTAAATTGAGTCACATATCAGTTACAGCGACTTATTTGCAACAAGTGTGCTACTAGGGCATTGAGTATTATCATTTATACGTGAATGAGATGATATTTGATAGTTAACTTGTTCCCATTTGACAAACATTTAGTAGAAGGTTTTAGCGCATGTGGGGCAAAGTAGAAACTTCTTTGAGAGGTTAGAGCACACCTTGATTTTTTTACAGAAATCTGTAAAGTTTTACCGAATTCTCAACAGCTGAACGTTCGGTAATCCTATTTTACGGATTTTGGTGAGATTTTACAGATATCTGTAAAAAATTTACCGGATTTCGGTAAAATTTTACCGAAATCCGTAAAATCAGATTAACGAACGTTCAGCTGTTGAGAAGACGTCAACTTGCTTTGGAAAACTTTCAAAGAAGATAAACTGAACATGATATGCTTCGATTGCACAGTGGTCCAGTAAGCTACTTTAGGCGGACATGAGGTTTTAAATGAGAATTTGTGCTATTAGAGCTTTGGTTACTTCTGAGAACTTGTTGCAAACTAATTGTACTACAATTTGTATGAAATTATTTTTTTCTTGCATTAAACGCAAGAGTGACGTATACTTTAACTTTTTTATGAGCCAATATCGTGAGATGATATGTTCAGCAAAGTTGTAGAAATTGTTATTATAAAAAACTTTGTAGAACATAAAAAATATGTTCAGCATAGCTTCAAAGCCTACTGTGATAATTCCAAATTTTAGTAAATAATCGTTTTTCGACTAAAAGTCATTCATTTTTAACTTTTACCAGCTTGCTATGTTCTACAAAGTTGTTTGTTTAGACATTTGCTACAATTTTGCTGAATACACCATAGTTGTATTTCTTCTTGTTTTCATTTTATAGTAAACTTTCAGTTGAATTTTCGCCATACTATAGGCCTTACAGCATGAAATGGAGCACCTGAAAAAAATATGGCGTACCATGACTTGATTCAACACACCTTAGAGTACGTTTAAGGAGAATTTGGGAGAGATGATATTTTTCTATCTTTTGTAAAGCTACTTTCTGTAACATACAGTTTTCAATAAAAACATACATCAGGAGCTCAAATAGAATCAAAACACACAGAAATCATGGCTATCTCTGTTCAGTATATGACAATTACCACGTGTTTTCATAGAAAAACGCCTAATAGGATATTAGTTAATTTTTATTAAGTTTCGAGCTTGATGATTATATAAATAAGCGTTTGAAGACTAATGATTGGATATGAGGCAAGACATCACACGAATGAAGTCCCACATCCATCCCCCCAAACCAAGATTTCTTCGATACCTTTGGGATGATAGAATGTTGCCATCTCCGAATTAACCTCGTTGAAAAAAGTCTAGATTGTAGAATCATATCAGTTCGAGTGAGTGGGGTTACGTTCATCAACATCTACGCTCTCTCCGGAGCTTCGCAAGGGAAGACTTCTTCAATTCGTCTGTCGCTCATTATCTGCAGCATGTGACAAACCAATTAATACTAGGTGGTGATTTCAACTCAGTGGTTTCTGCCAAAGATGCTACAGGGTCATCGAGTCCAATGTGCAAACGGCTTTTTGGTGCTGCACATCTAGTAGTTTCTTGGAAAGCACTGCATGGTAATGCGGTTCAATTTTAGTACATACGATCAAACACAACTTCTCGCTTGGATCGTATTCTGGTATCTAAAACTGCGAGAAATGGGCTAAGTGCAGCGCACTTTGCTTCCACCTCCTTGATGGACAACAAGGCTTACATAGTTCGCATAGCTCTATCAAACCTTGGGACACCTGCTGGTCAAGGCATATGGAGACTTCAACCACACACCTTGAACGTTTTCTTGAAAATGGATATACTGGAAGAGATCTCGATAGAATTACCAATCTTGAATTGAATGATGGATTAGATATGCGAAACCTAAGACCATCTCATTTCTAAAATGGCTCATATCAATCATTCATCGGTATTTCAAGGACAGAATGGAGATGTTCCTGCTGAACGAAGAGAGCCTGGCCCAAGTAGTTGAATTGTTTGTCAAGTTCGGTGCGAACTCCGGAGTACTGTTAAAAAGTTAAAAAATCAGTGGCGTTGTGTATAACACACGACCGGTTGACGTAGACTACGTTTCACCGTTTGATTAGTTTCATTAGTTTCGTAGCGGAACATTGCAACGCAGGTAATGTTCTAATGGGACGTTTGGTTAGCATAAGTAAGTGAGTGAGCATGTAGAACATTCTATGATTCGCTTCTTAGATATTATTTAGCAGCCGTGGAAATGGATGTTTGGATGGTTGGTATGTTGGTATGATGGAAGGGTTGGCTATACTGATGGTGTTGATATGATCGACCAGCTGGAGACCGTTATCCTTATCGCGCTACATATTGCTCAGTCCCTGTTTGGGCATTCAAATTCAAAAAATGATTGATATTTATGAATGTTACAGTTGTAGAAACCTCCAACTGATTGAAGAAATAATCCCAAAAATCTGTCGAGAAATGTTTCTGTTTCAATTATTTTCAAATTTTCATTTGACTCCTACCATTGGCGTCTGATCAAAATAGTGTGGGTGTGGTACTAATAGATCGTTAGATCAGCTGTTTGTTAGAAAATTCTATTGTACACTCTTTAGATGATACAGTCTCGAATTGAAGGTTCAACTCCAGCGTCCCAACCTGTAGTTGGTAACGCATTACTTCTGACTGCTTTCAGTTTCGCCCGATAATCACAAGCTCGTTCGATATCGGTCATGGTCGTTTCGGAGGATTTTTCATATGATAGCGTCAAAACGATTGGGCATCGTACTTTTTCTCACTTTCACAGTTTCTCAAAATTTATCTTTAACAAAACAGAACAATTGTTCATTACAGCACTCATTGGAATGTGCAGTAAATGTTACTTCGGAATATCATGTACGATAAAGAAAACGTTGTCCGTGACAGACAATTTCTTGATATTTGCCGGAACGCAACATTCCTTAAAATTTTCCAAAACCGATTGATGAATATGTACGCAAATTATTTTCATGTTTTTTTTTGTAAAATTTTAAATACTTGAGTAAATAAAATGGCAATCGTAAAACCTCTAGTTGTTAAGAACGAAAATCTCAGAAATAAATCAAACAAGAAATGATCGAGTTATTAACGTCCGCTGTTTCAATTTTTCATGACGGCAGCCATTTGAAATATGTACTTAATGCTCAGGTATGCAACGAAGAGAAAACTTAAATTGTTTTAGCCACCGCTGTCTGCCAATTGATAAGAACTTAGACAGTAACGTAAGATAAATTCAACAAGATCACACACACACACACACACACACACACACACACACACACACACACACACACACACACACACACCTTATTTTGCTCCCGCCGGCTACAGATCAATCACTGCCAACCGATTGCTTTGCCGTCCACTGAAACAATATTTTAGCGCCCGCAGTTTCAATTTTACATAGGATTTTCTATGGGAAAACTTACATTTACAGAGAATAATCTTCCGATGTGACCCGTTGTTCGCTGAACATAAATCAATCCAATCGTTCTCTGGTAAATTTATCAAGGAAAGTTTTCTTCCAAGACCGCAAAGCGATCCAAAGGTTTTGTAAAAAGTTATTAGGCCAAAACTGATTGCAAACGAACGGCTCATTCGATTGTTTTTTCTGACAACACTGCCACCTGCAGCATGGTCTGTAGCCTGCTGCTGTCAGTGCATATAGTGGACCAAGTAATTGTAACGTGTGTCATTTGTACGCAAGCGTAATTTTTCACAAGGTATTATATGTTTTTGCACAAAATTCATCTTAACAATTGAGCATTAAAGGGCGATACGGTCAAAATTTGGTCAATATCAACTTGACGTATTTCTTTCAATTTTGCATTTAAAAAACCTGAACACCCCTCATTTTGAAGGTGTGTGTGTGTGTGTAGAATGTTGCTCCTATTTTGATTTTGGAATTCACTCTTCAGTTGTCAAAATGCCGTCCAAGCAAGAAGAGCAGCGTATCAAAATTTTGCTCGCGCATCGTGAAAATCCGAGCTACTCGCTCGCAAAGTTGGCAAAATCGCTAAAAGTTGCCAAATCAACCGTTACAAATGTAATTAAAGTGTTTGGGGAACGTTTGTCGACAGCCAGGAAGTCTGGATCGGGGGGAAATCGAAAACCGGAAGCCGCTGAGACGACAAAGAGAGTTGCCGGTAGTTTCAAGCGAAACCCTAACCTATCTCTCCGAGATGCCGCAAATAAGCTGGGTGTATCGTCTACAACCGTGCATCGAGCCAAAAAACGAGCCGGACTAACGACTTACAAGAAGGTAGTGACTCCAAATCGCGATGATAAACAAAATACGACGGCCAAAGCGCGATCCCGGAGGCTGTACACGACAATGCTGACGAAGTTTGACTGCGTGGTAATGGACGACGAAACCTACGTCAAAGCCGACTACAAGCAGCTTCCGGGACAGGAGTTTTATACGGCAAAAGGAACGGGGAAGGTAGCACAGGAAGGTAGCAGATATTTTCAAGCACACAAAACTGTCAAAGTTCGCAAAGAAATATCTGGTTTGGCAAGCCATCTGTACCTGTGGCTTGAAAAGCAGCATTTTCATAGCTTCCGGGACTGTCAACCAAGAAATTTACGTGAAAGAGTGTTTGAATAAACGTCTGCTGCCTTTCCTGAAGAAACACGGTTGTTCCGTACTGTTTTGGCCGGATTTGGCATCTTGCCATTACGGTAAAAAGGCCATGGAGTGGTACGCCGCCAACAACGTGCAGGTGGTTCCCAAGGACAAGAACCCTCCCAACACGCCAGAGCTCCGCCCAATTGAGAAATACTGGGCTATTGTCAAGCGGAACCTAAAGAAGACCAAAAAAACTGCTAAGGACGAGCAGCAGTTCAAGGCAAACTGGCTTTCTGCGGCGAAGAAGGTGGACAAGGTGGCTGTACAAAATCTGATGGCAGGGGTCAAGCGTAAGGCCCGGCAATTCGGATTTGGAAAAGCGGAAGCCTAACTGAATATTTTTCCTGCATTTTATACTAATTGAACTTGAAAAAGAAATTTAATTTGATTTTTTAAATAAACGATTTCACCGATTTACACGCGTTTTCCCTTGACCAAATTTTGACCGTATCACCCTTTAAAACATTTCAACGGAAAACATCGAGAGTAGAGTAAGACCTCCTGAAAAAGAAATATAGACTGATCCTGAAGCTCTGCAAAACAAATTTTTCAGACAATTTATTCGAAACATTTTAGACTCCACTGTTTAATTCCTTTAGCTTAGCTTAATTCCATCTGATCCCTTATCCGACCCAAAAGTCCAAACGGCAACTAACAACGAACAATACCCATCACCACCAGCCGAAAAATGCACTAACATAATCGTTGCTCTACCCCCGATGCTTTTTCTGGTTTTAATCAAAACAAGACAACAGGAATAGCCCGACTTTTGTCTCTTGCAGGTTTGCACATATACAGAGCGTTAAAAAAAACAAATTTACTTTACACTTTGTAGAATCTTATATAAAACTAGCTGACCCGGCGAACTTTGTTCCGCTTTAACCGATTTTAGGATTCAAAGAATTCCAAACATTCATGATTTAATTTTATTTTTAAGTGACTTTATGCCAAACTTGGCTTGTTTGTCACCTCAATTTGTTTATCGTTCATTCGCGATCGACAGACAGATTACGACACTTGAATTTTAGATATTGATTGAATACTTTTCGAATTGGTTTGAATTTAGATGCTTTATTAACATGATTGTAAATTGACAGGTTGACAGAATCTTATGGTAGATTTCATTCTTTGTTCCATTATCCGGTGCGTAAATAAACAAAGACTAATAAACAACAAAGCTAGAGGCATGAGCATTCGAGATTAATCCAGCACACTTCCAAAGATTGACTTTGTGATTTATTGATTGTCCTGGCGAATTAAAGGCGAACCGGAAATTGTTTTTGTTTGAACTCGAAGGTGAATCGTTTGAAATAAAGGCTTGTTCATAAACCACGTAGACTCATTTTTGAAAATCTCAAACCAAACCCCTCCCTCCTAGTAGACTTTTCTCCATTAATTTTTTGTTTTGAAATTTTGTATGGAGCGTAGACATTTGTCAAAAAAAAAAATAAACCCACCCACCCTCATGAAAAATCTACTAGCCTTATTCTGCGTGGCGTGTGAGTCGACTCTCTCTCACATATGAGGTTACAATTGTCGCCTCGTGTGAGGTGACTCTTCATTTGATTTGCACGGAGAGTCACCTCACACGAGGCGACAATTGATACCTCGTACATGAGAGCGAGCCGTCTCGACTCACATGACATGCAGAATAAAGGCTGTACGTGGTTTATGAATAGCCCCTAAGTGGAATTTTTGGAATGAACACTTCCTCGCCCTTGAGTTCGCCTTTGAGCATCATTACTTGAATGACATTATTCTTGAGCTGCTTAACGACCAATCTTGTTCCATTACACAATTTCGGTTGATTGAAGGTTTTGAAACATGATGATAACAGATCCAATCATCAGGCGTAAATTATATGATGATAATCCTGGTAAATCCAATGAATTTATGAATTTTGTTGGATAATTACTTTGGTTACTTCATCCGGATGAGTCACACAATCGATTAAGTTGAATGAACGTAATTTTCCAGGAATTACATTTTGAATTACGAAATGCAAATCCCTGACATCCTTTTTTCGCACGTGCACTTAACCAATAGAGGCTCTCATAATTCTGGACGATGTTTGGAAAACACTCGTATTGAATTTCTCTTTCGTCGTCGTGAAATGGCAAACATTCAGGGGGGGGGGACTAAATCAATCCATTGCCAATCGCCAACAATTAATTCTAGAAAATTTCGGCAGACGGATCGTTTTGCAAGGTAACTCACATATCATTGTTCAACTGCAGCTTCTTTACATATCGCCTCAAATATGAAAGCATAAGGCTTGTTGAATGACAGGTAGTGTTTGTTCAAAATCACCTGGCAAAACCAAATTATTGCTTCTCCAAAAGGTCTTGAGTTACTGAGCAGATCTTGCATATTTCGATCGAGTGGCTACAATGCTCGTTTATATGCCATTCATCATTCGTCCCAGATGATGATCTTACAACACTGCAACACTTTTGTCATTGCCGAATCCTTCGAAATGTTGTATATCGATTAGTCTGTCAGTTCAGTCAGAGATTCAACGGCAGCTTCAACGCAGATTGAGCCGGTCGAACGCCTTCCAACAATGTGGTTGCAATCCCAGAAGAGGCAACCGCCATCTCAATATCTGATCATGAGCGAACCGAAGCCAATAGTAATGAAATAAGGTACTTTTTGCAAGTTCCTAAAGGTGCATTGATGAAGAAAATGCCTTCATTTCGGTCATAAATCGGATTCATCTAAGTGTCCTATACGTCCTTGTGCTGAGGAGTCACTGCCGCACATGAGCAAACACATGAATTCGATCAAAATCAGCGCCTCGTTGCGCATCTTATTCTTAATTTCCAGCTCGTGCTCAATGTAAAATATCATAAACCCTGTGATCCTTGTATTTGATCCACAACTCGACAACATTTGATGGAAAACATTTCTAGGTGATGATCGCAAACAGGGTACGAATTTGATTTGCAGGTACAGTAACAATGCCATCGGCATGTGTTGTATCCCAATGAAAGTCGTTTTTTAACAATTGCAACCGGTGACAGGCCTCTCGATATGTTGCACATAGTAGATACCCCACAGTCCACAACGACTCGAACGAAGCTGAGCCACGAACATTTACAAAAATTAGAAAAAAGGACACCTGTGAAATTGCGCAATGTTAGGTGGTCTATCATTGTCAACTACGATCCATGTCAAGGATAACTCGATCAAAACGGAAAAATACCATACATAATGTATTGAAAATCTGTCAATTTTTATGCTCATTTTATTCATTTTCCCCATAAATTTATCCAATTTTCTCTCTTTACAAATGTTCCTATGAGCGCAGCCGAACAGAACAAAATAAAGGCGACTTAAATCGGACTATCCGTTCTCGAGTTATGCGCGGTCTTACGTATGCCACTCTGTTTTATATATATATATATAGATATAGATTAAAAGTAAAACGAGACAAAATGACGAGGCAAAATTTTCACATCAAGCACCGCATACTACGATTTCTTTTTTATGAAGAGCCTATGCAAATATAATGCAAAAACTAGTCTGTATATCATATATAAAAATTGATTTCTGTCTGTCTGTCTATCTGAACCTAATAGATTCGAAAACTACTGAGCCGATCGGCGAGAAATTGTGTATGCAGGGATTTTTGGGGCCGGAAAAGGTTCTTATGATGGTTTGAGACCCCTCTTTTCACTGGAAAGGGGGGCTCCCATACAAATGAAACACAAATTTCTACATAACTCGAGAACTAATCAACCAAAAGAAACCAAATTTAGCATGTGTGAGTTTTTGAAGGCAAAAAAGGTTTCTATGGTAGCTTAAGAACCCTTCCCGTCCTAAAGGGGGGGGGTCCTATACAAACAAAACACAATTTTCTGCATAACTCGAGAACTAATAAACGGAACGAAATTTAGCTTGTGGTGGTTTTAGAAAACAAAACATGTTTCTATGTTGGTTTGAGACCCCTCCCATAAGCATCATAAAGAGGGGGGGTTCTACGATACAAATGAAATACAATATTCTGCATGACTCGAGAACTAATCAAGCAAGTGGAACCAAATTTAGTATGTGGTGGTTTTTTAAGACAAAAAATGGTTCTATGTTGATTTGAGACCCCTCTCCTTTCTAAAAGGGGGGGCGTAAATGACAATCTATGCAATCCGAGAATCCATGCAGTAACTCGAGCCAAAGCATGTGGAGGTTTTTGAAGAGAAAATGTTTCTGTGGTGATTTGAGACTCTTCCACAATATAAGGAGGAAGAGGGGGGAGGCTCTCAAACAAATATAACACAAATCTCTGCATAACTCGAGAACTAATCAAGCAAATGGAACCAAATTTGGAATGGACGAGTTTTTTAAGGCATGAAATATTTTTACAGTGGTTCAAAGCCCCTCCTCCCTCTAAAAAGAGGGCTCTCATACAAATGAAACACAAATTTCAACCAAACATGAGAACTATGCGTACTGCTTTGGAAATTTGTATTCAGTAGTTTTTGGATCCGGGAGAGCATCTTATGATAGTTCAAGACCCCTCCCGCCTCTAAAAAGGGCCCCCATGCAATTGAAACCAAATTTGGTATGGGCGAGTTTTGAAGGCAAGAAATGTTTTTATGGTAATTTGAGACCTCTCCTCACTCTGGAGAAGGGGCTCCCATACATACGAAACACAGATTTAAACCAAACATGAGAACTATCCCTACCGCTATGCAAATCTGTTTGCAGGGGTTTTGGGTCCAGGAAAGGGTCTTATGATGGTTCGACACCTCCCGCCTTTAGAAAGGGGGCTCCCATGCTAAATGAAAAACTATTTTCTGCATAACTCAATAAGTAATCAAACAAATGGAACCAAATATGGCATGTGGAGGTTTTGTAGGCAAGAAATGTTTCTACGGCGGTTTGAAATCCCCCTCCTCTTTGAAAAAAGGGGCCCTCATACAAATAAAACACGAATTTGAGCCAAACATGAGAATTATCCCAACCGGTATGACTATTTTTATGCAGGGATTTTTGGAGTCGGGGAAGGTTCTTATGTTGATTCGAGACCCCTCCCGCATCTGGAAGGGCTGCTCCCACACTAATGAAACACAAATTTCTGCATAACTCGAGAACTAATCAAGCAAATGGAACCAAATTTGGGATATGGGGGTTTTCGGAACCAAGAAATGTTTCTATGGAGGTTTGAGACTCCTCCCCTCTCTGGAATGTAGGGGTTGTTGAGGCCGGAGAAGGTTCTTGTGTTGGTTCGAAGTTCCTTCCCCGCCTGGAAGGAGGACTTCCATACAAATGAAACACATATTTCTGCAAAGCTCGAGTTCTTGGAATTGGAGTTCTTCAAATGGAACCAACTTTGGCATGTGGGGGTTTTTGGGCTGGATTTTTTTCTTAGGTGGTTCAAACATGTGAACCAAACATGAAAATTATACATGCAACTAAAACACAAAATGTGTATTTCTCGGGTGAAAAGCATATTCTGAAAGAAGTTCGAACCCCTTTTTAGTCAAACATTGGTTGAGTTACTCTCAGTGCTACATTATGCACAAGAAGTTAATCTTAGATTCTGCAAGAGAAAATTACGTGCAAACTGACCGGATACGGCTACGTTTGTCTTTGAATTGCTTCTACGCAGAAAGCAAAACCGGTAGAAACTACCGGTACAAGGGTTAAATTAATAACACAAACCTTTTTTTTTGCACGAATAACACACACAAGCAAGCGCCAGTTATATTAAATTTTCTTTCATTTAGTTGCATGCGTTGCACGGTGTGAGCCTTGCAAGGTTAGGTTCAGCTAGTATTTTATAAAAATGTTAACTCAAACCGATAACTCATATTGATCTTTCTATTGCGTGGAGCTGCTAATAAAACATGGTCTTAGAAGTGCTGGTGGCTACCTTACATACTTTCATAAAATACCTTTGTATGGGTTGTAGCACGGCGCGTGCGGCTACGGGTTCTCTAACCCCTGGAATTCCTTAACAAGTGGCTTAAGCGCCACCTCCGAAGAGGGCCACTTGTCTGTTGGGTTGCCCGGCAAGAAATCCTAACCTCAGGGCAGGTTTCTCATACAAATTCAGTAGGGAATGAGACAAGATCTAGCGTCGCTGAACGTTCTAATAAAGTACTCCCGCGTTCCGCGTAAAGATGGCTCCACTATCGGTTATGAGTGCAGCGAGAGAAGACCGTCGTTCGATTAGGCACAAATCAACTCGTGTATACGCCGCCTATTTCATCACAGGCAGAGCTCACTTACACAATTCTCCCCTTCGCGCTTCAATGGAAACGTGAATGGAGGGACTGAGATTCCCAAGCAGTCCAGACTTGGAGAAAACAACGAAAAAGAATAACTTAACGAACGGGAAACTAATCGCACGACGGGGAAAATCTTAGTGCCTAAAATTCACGAATAACATGGCGGACCGCCGGAACACCCTTTTTTTACATACAGGTAACAGGATACAGGTAACTTACAAGATCACATTTATTTGAGTTCGGAATTTATATTTACCCTAGGTTCATTTTAGTTTCAGGGTTTTCCCTTTCTCTTCCCTTCTAGTCCTGTCTTCTGGCGTGTGCGGATCTCTGGCTTCTAACTAGTCTAACTTGGTTTTCGTGTGTGTCTCAATTTTCTCACATGCGCATGTACTTACGGTACCGTTTTGTTTTACCGGTGAATGACGTTTGCGGTTGCAGCGCGAAATAGGTCGCACCGGTCAATGGCGGCCGGCTGAACGACGGTGGTGTACCAGACAATGCCAGACGGAATGGCGGCGCTTGTCATTGGCTCGTCGACGACAAAATGGTGACGACGGAATCGGATTTCCCGCGGGACGCAAGAAAGGCGGTGCAGTCCCCCTCCGCGATTCGGAATAACTCCGCAATCCGGGAAGTTTCCCTGGCCTAGATGGACAGTGCTCGGTGGTCGATTGGGTTGGCTGGTGGTGTCGGCTGCGTGGTGGCGCTATCGCGTGGGTCCGAAACTCGCTCTTCTTTCTTAACGGAAAACACTTGCACACGCCTTATTACCGCACCTCCGAGAACTATCTAACTAGCCACAATGGATTCGCGACCACACGGAACAACTAGCTCGCACTCACGTTCCTATCCACGGTCCAGATCAAATTGCTAAAGTGTAGCTCTTGTAATCCTCAGATAGGTTGCGAATGGTAGTCATGTTCGTGACCAGAGGTTGTTGAACCTCAAAAAGTACAACGACCTTTTGAACCCGATCCTCAAACGTTACATTCGTAACCGATGACGACTGCCATCTCCTTCTTCCATAGATGCCCAGGTCTGGCTATCTCTTTCCCATTCGTAACTGAATTTGCATAAGTCCTTCCCCGTAGTTAGACTTGATGGTCGTCGAAGTTCGTGAATCAGACCAATGAATCGGCTCGGATGAATAACTTGCATGCGAGATTTTAATATATATGCGTGTAGTGAACCAGTTTTAAAATGTTCACTCTTGTTCCATGAACAGTTACTAGCATATATAGTGAACATATATACGTGAACAGCCGTGAACAACACTAATGAACAACAACAAATCTTACCGTAAATTAATACAAGGGATAATATTGAAGGATTTTTATATCTACTATTTACAATTTATTTGCAATGGATTATTCCTTGAAGAGAAAAAGCTATTTCATTAAGCAAGCTATTTGGCCCACATGCTACAGGGTCCCTTTTCATTGTTCGATTTCGGGCAATGAGAGAGTGGACTCACTTGCACTATGGAAGGCGAAAATTTTGATCGACAAATCAACTTCAAATTTTCTCCTATTTTTCGTCAATATTTGGGGCGATAGCAATATTCTATCATTCCAAAGGTGTCGAAGAAATCTTAGTTTGAGGGGATGGATGAGGGTCGAGACTTCATTCATGTGATGCCCCGCTAATCATTGTTCTTTAAACGCTCACTTTTACCGTAGTGGATAGAGTAAACAGTAATATCTTTGAATATGAAAAAGTTACCAGGACGCTGATCAAGAAATTTGGTCTTGAGCTGAGAATCGTGAAGTCAAATCTGAGCTTTATGATTTTCTTCTGGCTCGAGGAAGACAACCTCGAGATATGTTTGCTCTTCGTGATCTGGATTTTATTAAACTTATTAGTGTGTTTTTGACTGACATTAGCCTCAGATTGTACTTTATTGAATTCGCTTGTTATTTTTATTTTTATTTTAAGAAGATGTTTTTGTAATCTCTGTTAAAAACGAGATGGCGGGGAGTAATTTATTCTTACTCTCTTAACATTATTCTTAAGATCATTGATGTGTATTGTTAAAAAAAAACATGTTAAGAAAAACTCTCCGTAGATCGCTCACACTTGTTATTATGAAATTTATATTTTCATCAAAAACCCTCAATTTGTATTTCAAAATATCCAGCTCTACCCAGCCATTCACTTCATCAAACTTGAGAAACCAAGGAAGTTGGTCGGCCATCCAAAGCAGCGGTATCTGTTCCAATAAATCTGTGAAGATTGGAGGTCCAAGGCAGCCAAGGTATAGTTGTAATTCTTTCGCTACTCGCTTTTCGCCGTTGTGGTTCGTTCACAGTCACGGTTTCCCCTTTCCAGGGGACTTCCCTCCACAGACAGACCACTACCTAGGACGACCCATTGTTGGCTTTATGACGAGGCAATGATCTTGCCAAATGAGACGCCTCAATTGGCAGCTTTTCATCCTACCGACTTGCGCGAAGCGGATTTCACACGGTTTCTTAAGCAAATATAGGGGATGGAGTTTTGGCCTAAAGTAGACTTCGGTTGGTTGGTGAGAAAACGTGAAGAAGTGAAATTATGACCTGGCTGTAAACGTTTGTTGAACATTGTTTACGCGGCATTGGAGCATTTGAGGGGCAGTCGGTGATTCGAAACCGATTAGCTAATTGGTGTGCTACCGTCGCTCATAAAAGGCAAACAGGAAGTGCGGTGCGGTTCTCGTAAATTGCTGTGTGAATAATAATCAAAAAACACCTCCACTTCACAGGGCATAAAAATCATCCGGCTTCAGTATTTTTCGAACTCGCATGACAAACCTGTAACTTCCACAACAAATTAATCTCAGTGCCCTGTCTAGGTGGCATCAAGGATCCGCGTTTTTGAGCAGGAAATCGATAGTTTTCACACTGGAAATGATTTATTGTTCCGTGAGAAGTGCTAATTAAATTATAAAACTAAAAGTCTCATTCGAGCAGAAGACACACGGCGATGACTGCCACAACGGGTCTTGCAGTTTGTTCGGTGGGATTGAGCAAAAATCTTCCCTGGTCGGGAAAAGATCCCAAGTACTGCCATGCCAGACATCCCAAGCTTCCGCGGAGAAGATGTGTTGCTCATGCAGAATTTTGCAAACTGGTTTGCACCCCGAAACCCAACCTTTCCGGGCGTTTTCCTCCTGCTATTGTCAAAGTTGGTGGTATGTATGCGGGCCTAGGTGGTGTAGCTAACAAATGACTACGGTTCTTCTGGAACACTGACATGGTGATATGCACCCACCGCCACCAATAACGCCAATGAATTAAAGAAAAAATGATGAAAATCATCTGGTTTCCAAGTGCTGCAGCCACACGAGGGACATGGATACGATGTGATTTATGCCGTCGCACTCGGGGCCAGTCTGGTGGTCCGCGCCAGTAATGGGCTGCGTGCCATGTAGTGTTTCTTTTTCAGCTCTCTGGAAGGCAAAAATATGAATTATGGCGCGAAAATTGTCCGGATGAGATTTTCTTGTTAAAATACCACTAGGAGGTGGGAATGAGAATGCAAGGGAATCGTTTGACACCCACCCACTGGGGAGGCAATGTTTGAAATTTAATGGAAAAAAAGTCCTGCATGCAACATAGAACCTTAAGTAAATCGTAATCAAGGATTTGAACCTCTATTTTAATTGGAATAACCCTCAACTTTATAAACAATAATCCATGAAAACGTATCTGATTATTTCATTTCATAAACAACATTTCTTAGACGAACCTGTCTTTTAAATCCGTATTGACATCCTAGCAGGCATTGGACATTTCCAGCCCACTTTGATCACGAAAGTTGAGTTGAGTGATTGACCAGCACCCCTCTAATTTCGGTACATTAAGTGCATTTCAAACATCAAAATAGCCCCTAGCCCCCTCCCCTCCGACGCTCTTCATCGACGCCCCCCCCCCCCCAACCAGATAATGGCCGGCAATCAAGCTGTCCAATTTGCCACCGGAGTCCAATTTGTCTGCAACAGCCCAACGGCTTAATCAGAGCTAGTTCTAACTTTTTTTTTCCTCTCCAAATTTTAATGTCCAATCGACGTCAGAAGCCACATTAGTGAATCGGAAAAGTGCTAACTTAATCCAATTGCAAATTCGGTTGCTTCATTTTTTTTTTTGGTCTGATCTTCCATTTTTCCTTTCATTCTCTCGCCACGCCATGCAACTGGTGTCCATCGTGAGTGGATTGCCGGTTCAAACAATGCAAGTCGGGTTCGGACCATGGGGAGAGTGCCAAGTTCAGCCCATCGAGCACATGTTCTCCGGCTATTTTCCTTAAACTGAAACGGGTAAGTATCTCTTGTTAGTTAGTTAGCTTAAATACGTCCCATTAGCTCGAAGGAAACCCCCTTACAATTTGCATACAAAGTCTTGTCAGTGTTTCTGTGATCCTACCGTTCGGAAGTTCCTTCTTTCCCAAGAAAGAGGCACCCGTGTGATTTGAGTGTGCATCCTGTCCCAGGGAGAAGGCAGTTGGCAAATTGTGCGAAATTAGGGAAGAATTGTTCTCAGTGGCATTCCGCATTTCGTTTTCGATACATCTGTTCTCTACCGAAAAAGGGAAAACGAGAGCCAGCACCGAGGAACAATCGAACTCTCGGGTTAAGATAGGTCAAAGCCAGCACCAGCAGTGGGCGGCGGCGGCGGCGGCGTCGGCCGCGACTAATAAAAGCGAAATTCATCCTGATAATGAGGGTAATCAGCGATGAAAACCTGTTATTAGGACCAAACCCGACTTTGAAGATTGCCGATTGGCGCAAAGCTTTGTGCGAAAAGTGCGGGAATTTGATGGAATCGGGATACGGAGTTTTCCAGAACTCGTTCTTGGTTGGAAGAAGGCCGTGGAGATGGAAGTGCTCATTGATTTACGTTGCTTGTTTTTTTTTGTATTCTCTTTATGATGTTTGGCCAGATCAGGTTAGACTTTTTGGAAGCAGATAATGAAAGCAAACTGTGTATCAGACAGTTGGGAGTCTGCAAAATGTGTATTCTTACATCTCTTGGTATTGGAAAAGTGACTTAAACGGGTGCCTTGGTATATTTAATAAGTGCTGAAGAGTGTTTTGTAAATTTTGCCTTTACATTTAAGATGAGTTAACAGTTTTTGATTTCATACAAAACTTTTGAGGTGTTTGAATCGTCCAAATTGAAGCTTTTGAAATCCTATTATTTTCACTCACCATATAGACAAAGTATGTAATATTGAGCATCCCAAAGTTAATCGATCATCAATTAAGACCCAAAGTTTAGATATAATAGAAGCAATCTAAACGCACTTGCTGATGGCACGATTAGAAAGATTTTCGAGGTACGTGCACAAAATTTCTTTGCGCCGCTGCTGTTCTTCCGGCTCTATCTTCGCAACGATTGTACACCTGCTAGTAAAACTAACACAGCATAATCAAATACACATTGCACTAATTTTATCCATAATTTCAATAGAAAATACTCAACGGGTAAGAAGTTACAGCCATTTAAAAGTGGTGCAATTTGATTCCATACAATTTTAACAATGTTTCTATATCCTATTATTTTTGGCCTCAAACAATTTGAAATGGCCATGCAAACCGGCCTTGATGAAGTACATTTTAATTTTACAGGGTGTCTCACAATAGGTTTCACTAAAACAAAATGAGATTACAGCAAAGCAAAATAAACCATATTAATTCAATGCGAATCTCTCGCCCTTTTCCTTGATGACTTTGCGCAAACGCTTTGTAAATCCATCGCAGCTGGCACGAACGATTTTCTAAGGCATTTGGTCCAAAATATCAACCAAATGTTTCTTGAACCGATTTAAAGTAAGACCTTTTGTAGGGCCTATATGTTAAGGCATATAACCCAAAACAAAGTAGTTAAGTGGGTTGAGATCCGGTGAAGATGCAGGCCATTCTTCACAAGTGATGAAATCGGGCAAATTTTCCGCGTACCATGCTTTTGTCTTCTTTGCCTAGTGAGCCGGAGCTGAGTCCTGTTGGAAACAATATGGTGTATTCTCATACAGGGTTGAAGCATGAGGAAGCAGATGGTTCTTCAAAATCTACTCGATGTAATAATCAGTGTTGCTTTTTACGTTAGGAAGGAATGAAGAGGAAGTTTTCCTTTTCGCGAAACGGCGCCCCATACCATGATTTTCGATACATTCTGATAACGTTCTTCAGCAAGTTTATCTATTGACAAGACTTTTGCCGTACACACGATCATTTTGGCCATTCGTAGCACCTTTTTCCAACACACGGAAACACAGCAAACGGAATCGCAAATCAACCACGTTCTGATTGACGGACTGCACTTCTTCTACATCATCGACGTCAGGACCCATCGTGACGCTAACATCGACTCCGACTACTACCTTGTGATGGTCAACCGGCGACCACCACGGTACAAGCTAGAGCGACTGAAGCAACCGGATGTTGCCTCAACATACGCGCAGAATCTCGAGGCAGCGTTGCCAGACGAGGGCGAGCTCGATGTGGTCCCTCTAAAGGACTGCTGGAGTTCAGTAAAAGCAGCTATCAACGACGCAGCCAAGAGTACCATCGGGCACGTGGAACGGAGTCGACGGAACGAATGGTTCAACAAGGAGTGCATAGCGATTCTGGAGGAGAAAAATGCAGCGCGGGCGGTACTGCTGCAGCAAGGAATCCGGCACAACGTGGAACGTTATAAGTTATAAGCAAAAGCGGAAACAGCAGACCCGTGTCTTTCGGGAGAAAAAACGCCGCCTGGAAGAAGCGGAGTGCGACGAAATGGAACTGCTGTACCGTTCCCAAGAAACACGGAAGTTCTACCAGAAGCGCAACGGAGCAAACGACTGCGTCAGTGCAGCAGAGGAAGGAAATAATCCAACTCCCACTCTGAGGGAAGTTAAGGATGCCATCCATCTGCTCAAAACCAACAAAGCAGCTGGTAAAGATGGTATCGTAGCTGAACTCGTCAAGATAGGCCCAGAAAAGTGGGCGACCGGCTTGCATCGGATGATAGCCAGGAACTGGGAAACAAAACAGCTACCGGAGGAGTGGAAGGAAGGGGTTATCTGCCCCATACATAAAAAAGGCTATCATTTGGAATGTGAGAACATGGAGCGATCACAATTCTGAATTTCCTATCCCAGCTATCTCAGATCATATTCCGTCGTCTGTCATCTAAAACGAATGAGTTCGTGGGAATTTATCAAGCCGGCTTCATTGACGGCCGATCGACCACGGACCAGATCTTCACCGTAAGGCAAATCCTCCAGAAAAGCCGTGAATACTAGGTACCAACGCATCACCTGTTCATCGACGTCAAGGCGGCATACGACAGTATCGACCGCACAGAGCTATGGAAAATTATGGACGAAAACGGCTTTCCTGGGAAGCTGACCAGACTCATCAAAGCAACGATGGACGGTGTGCAAACTTGCGTAAGGGTTTAGGGTGAACTATCCAGTTCATAGTGAGGATTACAGCTAAGCACAGTTTGGTCTTGCCATTAGGAGGAGCTGTACGCCATGGCACGTTCTACACTGGTGGTGGCTTCCTATCACATCTCATCTACTTGCCCAGACTGGCATGCCGTATTCGATGACCGAAAGAATGATTTGTTTGTAGACAGCAAGCTTGTTATTCAGGAATAATGTAGACCTCTTCTGTTGATTGATGGGTACAGTAGCTTCAACAGAATGTTAAACTTTGTGACAGTTTGGTAAACCTGCTCCCTGAAAATAAGCTTGCTGTCTAGGGAAACGCCTGATTGGATGGTTGGACAGCTGATTGGTTGGTTATTTTAAAATCCTCAGGCGGAACATGTCTAGAAGAATTGGAGTGTGGGAATAGTGTGACCTGGGCCTTCGCAGGGCTAATCACCTGGCTCAAAGCGTATTGATCGTCTTCTTGTTCACGCTCCGACGCTCGATTGAATGCATTGTGCATTGCACGATTTGGTGTTCAACCTGGACAACAAACTGCCGCACATGAGCAAACACATGTCTTCGATCAGAATCAGGAACTCAATGTAAAACCTCATTAACCATGTCATAGAACATTTTCGACGATGCATCCCATGCCTAATAGCGTGGCATTTCAAAGTAAAAAAATCTTCTGGCAAATGAAGAACTCTGGTAGGTGTTAAAAAAACTGGTCAATGTCGGGGAAGGTGGTGAACTGGCTCTATGGGCTGCGTTGGTTTCCGTGAAGTAGACACATTGTGAAGTAGACACAAGTGGGCAGCCAAAATGTTAACAGTCAGGTAGCGCTCGTGTATCGGGAATGAGAAAATCCGCCATATTGCCTCATTACTACTCACGCAACGGCCAAATTGATATCACGTCACTTCATCGTTAGCATCTGGAGCAACAATCCCGAAAACTGCCATATCGCTGTCCTTGTTCACGTATTTGCAAACGTACTTAAATGAATTGGCCGGGTATCAAGTGCTGAGATATTTCCGTCCATTTCGGGTTGCAAGTAAATGTGATGAATAAGTCGGGACGCCCATAATACCTCATGTAGGCTGCAAAACTGCGCAATGTCAACATTATCTACGTTCTATGTCAAGGATTACTCGACCAAAACAAAACAAAAACATATATTATGTATTGAAAATCTATTCATAACTTTTTCCAACTTTGTTTTTATAAATGTTCCTTGAGCATAACTGAACAGCACAAAACTGTTATGCATGTTTGTGCCATGTACTATATTTTATATATATATATATACATATATATATATATATATATATATATATATATATATATATATATATATATATATATATATATATATATATATATATATATATATATATATATATATATATATATATATATATATATATATATATATAGTATATATATATATATATATATATATATATATATATATATATATATATATATATATATATATATACCAGGTAACCAATAAGCATTACACGTATGCAGTAAATCAAACCTAAATCTGCATTTCAGATGCTAAAAGCTTTATATTAGCATTATATCAGCATCTTGAATACTATTTGT
This sequence comes from Aedes japonicus, assembly GCA_034211315.2. Taxonomy (NCBI): domain Eukaryota; kingdom Metazoa; phylum Arthropoda; class Insecta; order Diptera; family Culicidae; genus Aedes; species Aedes japonicus. Next base: position 42,276 of record JASCZW010005762.1, on the reverse strand, counting down.
TTAAAAGATAGATTTTAAATGCTATTTAAATGCTTGTAGCCTGTAATAAGTATTTCGAATGCATAATAGCATTATTGAGGCATTATCATAGCATTGCAGTAAAGCAGCCGCATATGTGGCCAAACGCGGCATTTATGTTGCATTTCAGGCGACATAATTGCTTGATAGGCTGCCGTAAAGACGCTTTGGCACTTCTAATTGGTTATCTGGGTGGATATCCTATTGTTTTCTGCCAAATCTAGTAGTGCTTTTATGTGCATTAGATAACGCAGAAAATTCAATGTTTCTTTTTATCTGTGTATATAAAAACAAAGGCAACGGAATGATGATTGATTTTGAAACAATCACAAACATCCCCCTGCTCTGTGATTCCGAACCACTCCGTATGATGTTGGGAAACAAATGATAGCTAATCGAGAGGATAAGGCAGTAGCAGAATCTGGCGCCATTGTTTTATTAGTTTCGGTGGATCGTGAACCTAGGAATTTACACGTTCATGTGAACCTCAATTTTTATTTATTGAATATAGTGAACGCTTCATCCGATGTTTACAGCACTATGAAACATTCATCGTAGCATTTACTTGATTGAAAAACATAGCATTTTCAAAAGATTTTTGATGCTCTTTTCATGTATAACTTGACCAGCTCCGGAAGTTTTTCGAAACGGCACGACCGAATATCATCGGTATTTCGTCCCAAATTTGTTGGATTATGGTTTTGACTTGGTTCATATAAGACGCTCTGTGGTGCTACGCCCATCATAACGCCAGCAATGACGACCGTACGAAATAATCCAAGTGGCTCAGATCTGGTGAACTGGGAGGTACATTCATTCTTGTCCAAAAGTCGGTCAAATTTTCTCGGCTCCCAGTCCTGAACGAGATTTGCGGTATGCGATGGCGCTTCGTCCTGCTGAAACACATAGTGATCATCTCCAAACACCTCTGGTACAAACGACTTGACAACTTTCTCCAAAACTTCCGTTTTATAATATACGGCATTCATTTTAACGCCTTTTTCGATGCAAACCAGTGGTAATTTGCATTGCTTGCAAATTCCTCCCCAAACTATCACTGACGCAGCACTTTGGAACTGTGAAATATTCCTATCACTCTCTGGAACAGTTCTCGAAGAGAGAGCCCACAATCAGTCGTTCTGGACATTGTGGGATTGTTGCAAGTTGAATTACTTTTCGTCGGAAAAGATAAGTTCTTCACCACCGTGCCTCGACAAAAGAAGACTTGCTCTTTCGAGTCGTTTCTGCTTGGAAGATTCCGAAACTCCGTGAACCTTACGTTTGTTGAAAGCTTGGAATCCGAGATCATTTTGCAGCATATTGTGCATTGGCGATCTCGAAACATTCAGATCTGCGGTCATTTTACGTACAGAGCGCTGTGATTTTCGTCTAATCCGTTACCTGACCACTTTAACAACTCGTGCAGTCCGCACCGTACGAGTACGACCGGATCTCTTCCGGTCATCTAACGAGCAGGTGTCACGGTACCTTCGGATGGTTCGGTACACAAAATCCCGCTTTACTCCGAGGTTTTTCAAATTTCCGCTCACCCTTCACTCACCCTCACTTTTTTAACACCACAGCACGAAACTCCTTCATCGCTGGTAACAGATAAACACCGAATGAAAACAATCGGACATAACCTTAAAGCGTTTATATAAATATAGTGCAAAACAACACCAACACATACGTAAAGCATTCGACTAATATTTTGTCATGTTGAAAACATGAACCGCAGCTACCGCCCAAAACTTTTGATTTTAAAGAAGTGTCGTATAATTACCAAATTGTTATTTTTCATACTTACGATACCTCCCGCCACTTGACGTCCATGTTTTACATGTTTCGATAAACAAGTTATTGATTGGGGTAATCGATAATCTCTCTCTCAAACATCATCTCTTTCACTCTCACGGGAAAAATAAATTTGGGTGTAATGATAAACGATGCGAGCATCTAAAGTAGGTGATGTAAAATTCAATCGAACAAATACACTGATAGGCAAAATAAAGTGCCCACCTCATCGTTTTTTCAATTTCTCTCATTTACTTGGTTCAAATTAAAGAAAACACGCTGTATTTTTTTTTATTATCTTATTTTTTATATTCTTTTTTAGTTTCACTTATGGAATACTGCAAAAAAAAAGGAGTTTTACTTAAAGAAAATAAAATCAATTTGTGTTGAAAAAAAAACAGTGACAGAATAAAGTGTCCACTTCATGGCTACAGAAAACATAAAATAAAGTACAATAAAAGCATTTAAATAATTGATGTGTCCTCCTTTGGCCTTCAGGACCTCCTGCAGGCGCTTCGACATGCTCTCGACCAGGTTCTTTAGGTGCTGTGGATCTAGCTCTTCCCAGGCGCGCTCCAGGGCTTCAAAATAGTTATTTTTATTGGTAACATCAGTTTTGTCAACCCTGGCATCGAGAATCGCCCACAAATTCTAGATGGGATTGAGGTCCGGGCTTTGTGGAGGCCATTCCAGCGATTTGATCCGACAAGACCGGAAGAAAGACTTGGTCTTCTTGGCAGTATGCTTCGGGTCGTTGTCCTGCTCGAATACGAACTTCTGTTCAAGGCCCGTCTGGATCAGCGAAACCTCCAGATTTTCTCGCAGGATGTTGATGTAAGGATCTGCCGTCATTATCCCGTCGATTTTCACAATGCTTCCCACTCCACCCCACGAAAAACACCCCCAGACCATCACATTTCCTCCTCCATGCTTCATCGTGCCTTGGATGTGGCGCTCCTGAAGCTCCTCTCCCGATCTGCACCAAACACGAACCCGCCGCTTTCCAGAGCGGTCCAGAGAACCGTTTTCCAGAACTCTAGGGGCTTATCAGCATGCGCCTTAGCAAACTTAAGCCGTTTGGCTTTGTTTGTCTTGCTGATAAATGGGCGCTTCCGGGCAAGTTTGCTATTCAACCCCTGTGCTACGAGACGGCGACGAACAGTTCGACCGGAAACTGATAACTGAAGGGTTTCCTGGATCTCGCGGACAGTTACCTTCGGGTTCTTCTTGACTTCGCGTATGATCTTGGTGTCCGTTCTCGCATCCGTTTTCCGCTTCTTGCCTCTGCCAGGGCGATCCACCACTGATCCAAACGTTTTAAGCTTCAGAAGCTACTGATACTGTACTTCTTAGCGACAGCCCGGTGCGATTCACCGTTTTGCACATCACGAATGACCAACTTTCGGATACACAAGGGAATTGCTTTCGAAAGCACTGCGTTCTCCATTTTTTTAAATTGAATCAAATGCGATCACGTATATAAATGCACCAGGTTGAGCCGTTTGCTTCAAAACATGTAAAAATATCAAAACATAAACTATCGAGGGATCTTCCAATGGAAACTTATCGAAAACATATCGATTTTTAAAGTGGGCACATTATTTTGTCACTGTTTTTTATTTCAACACAAATTGATTTTTGTTTTTCTTTAAGTAAAACTTCTTTTTTTCAGTATTCCATAAGTGAAACTTAAAAAGAATATAAAAAATAAAATAAGACAAAAACTATACTGTGTTTACTTTAATTTGAACCAAATAAATGAGAGAAATTGAAAAAACGAAGAGGTGGGCACTTTATTTTGCCTATCAGTGTATTACAACATATGATTTTTAAGTCATGTAAATTTAAAGCCTCATGTGGTTGTGTGCTCTTTTTATATGCATGAACATAAATGGAAAATTACAAAATAATTTCAACTGTACACTTCGTCTCTGTCAAGACAGTCAGCAAGTGTTCACTGTCCGAACAACTTGGCTATGGACACCTCACAGTTAAAACTATTTTGAAATTTTCAATCTATTTTAATGCACATAAATAGAGCATGCAAATAATTTAAAAATCACATGAAGTTTTAAACTTACACGACTTGAAAATCACATGATGTAATATTTGCTCGATTGAATCTTACATGGGCTACTTTTGATACTCGTATCATTAATTATTACATCCAAATTTATTTTTTACGAGAGAGCGGGAAAGATGAGAGTCGAGAAAGAAATTATTGGCTTATTAATTACCCCAACCAATAGCTTGGTTGACCAAACATGCAAGAAATTGGTGTCAAGTGCCAGGAAAAATCATAATGATTGAAAAAAAATTAAATTAATAATACGACATCCGTTTCTTAAAAAAAAAAAAAAAAAAGGACACTCAGGCTGCAGCTGAGGTTTATGTTTTCAACATAAATGTTCAAATATTAATCGAATACGTTTCTACAAACTGGTAAGTTTCATCTAACCTTGCATTGATATATATTGAGAAGATTCAGGTTGCTGCGATGAGTGAATCCGGATATGTAAGTGTAAGTGAATAGCTCAAATCACTATGGATTCTAAAACGGCAATAACATCTACATCACACGATTCGACATTTGTTACTTAAATTTACTATTAACTATTTAATAAGTAACCGAGTGTAAACTGCTTTAGAAGCTGCTGTCAAAAATTTTCTCCGTTGCTCTCCGCTGATGAACGCTGAATGACAGCTAGACGTGAAAAGCAGGATGGAAGCTTGTTCGAAAAAAATGCAATGTTTGATGGTGTATATTTACACGATCATCTAAATTTATAAGGATATGCATTGGAAAACGTTTTCAGTAAGATTTAATATTGATGCGACGTATACTGATATATGTTCAAATGAAAGTACACGAATTTTTCAATGTTTATCGATGCTCCAGGTATGCGCATTATTTTTTATTTGAAATTCAATAAAGCAATTGATTACATTGATATATTTTTAACCATTCGAACGTTTTACATCACATGTAGTTTTTATTATTTTTTGCTGTGCTGCTGAAACCAAAGTTGTTGGCGGCAGTGCACAGATAAAAAGAAACATTGAATTTTCTGCGTTATCTAATGCACATAAAGAGAATGCTAGATTTGGCAGAAAATAATGGGATATTTTATGAAAATTTAAGCCAGATTGCGCCTGAATCAAGCCGGTTGTATAAAAGATTGCAAACATTGTTGTATGGCTCATCAAAGACTACAACCAATTGCGTTTTTACGCCCCCTTTGGCTTGGAATTAAACGAGGGAAATTTACGTGCTTCTTAAAATTAATTATTTTTTTCTGTGTGGGCTACAAGTGGGCGAAAGATAAACCTCCTCGCTTCTTTGTAAGATTTTTGAAATTCATATTAGAAAAGTTTTGTATAACGCGCAAGAAAATGTCTAACCCTTTCTTCCCATACGTAATTAGTGCGTAGCTCCTGAGACATCAAAGCAGCAAAAGAGAAGAAAAAGAAAGAGAAGAAGGAGAAGAAGAAGAAGGAAGAGGAGAAAAAAGGGAGGAAGAAGAAGAAAGAAGAAAAATAAGAAGATTCCTCACTCACGGTAAATTCATGTTCATCAACTTCTCAAACAAATAATAGACAGTTAAGCGAAACCAATATACGCCAACGGTTGCGTTCCACCCAATGCTGCACGTCACTATGCCCGTCTCATTTGTCAGCGAACGCCATCATCACTCGGGCTAGTCGACAAACGCGCGCCCGGCAGCCGGGTCGAATCGGTTGTACTAAATCACATACCTACTCCGTTGTTTGTTTTGTCCGAGTCCGCGCTAATTGCACCTGCAGTTTCAGCAGTGTAATGTGCTGCTAAATAATCCGAGTAGAGAAATCCTAAATTATAGTATCCACTCCACTCCCGGACTGTCATTGGCGGCACAGCTCGTTTGTCTGTCAAGACCCGCCATATAGCCCGGCAACCGGCAGCGGTGGGCGGAACCCATCTGTCGGAAAATCGTTCGAGCGGCCATTATCGGGTTCTATTGTTTGCGCTCCAGAACCCCCTTTCCACCCCAATGCTCGGCTGGCACATTGCCGTCGTCGTCGTCGTCGGCGTCGTCGGCGTCGTCGCGAGCATTGAGAGTTGGGTGGTAATCACGTTCGTCGGTAGGAAAATAGGCACATTTGAACCCAGGGAAAGCAATTAGCGGTGAAATTCGATTGCACATGAGGCTTGCAGCTGGGAGATTTTGCAGTGGAGTCGGAAGGGGTAATTTGCTGTGTCACACTGTTGATTTGCTAGTTGAACTAAACGAGTCGAGTAGGGCCTCTTTGACGATTTCCGGGGGCTATGTTTTTTTCGTTTTCTTCACGAGACAGATTGCAGTATCTCTTTCGGAGGGGAGCCGCCTAGTGACAGAAGAAAAACGTGAAACGAAAGTAAGTTGTAATTTTCTGATGAATTAACTTGTCTTCCATTTGCTGTGTTATTAAGCATGGGTACATGATAAATTGTGGCATTGATAACTTGACACACTACGAGCACAGTTGCTGCTGTGGGATAGCTTTCAATTCCCTGTTAATTAGCTGAGAAACAGAATGAACGAGGAATCAATCTTTATTTCTTAAAACACATGAAAAGTTTCCCTTGTGTATCAAATTTCTCCCAATTTTAACCAAAGTCAAAAGCTGTCACCTCAAGACATTTTCGTCAACTGCTGAGCAATGTCAACGGCCAATAAAAGAAAGCCAACCAAATTGCCAATTACGGGAAAAAACACAAGCGCATTGTCCTTTTGACATTCGGTTGACTTCGTGACATCCCGTCTGGCAAAAGGACCAAGGTTACTGCATTGGCACCCTTCAATTAGAAAGTTCGCGCCAATCCTCTGCTTAACCCAGGATGAAGAGAGAAAAAAAACGAATGAAATAACGGTTCAGCTAGAAGAGAAAAACCTATCAAATTACTTCCTCCTTCCCAAAATGCAATTATTTCGGCGTGCCGTCGTTCGGTTGTCGGTTGATTGTCATCTTCGAGTTCGCACTTTCGCTGACTTTGACTGACTTGCCGTCGTCATCATCATCGTCGTCGTCGTCGTCGTCGGAAGTAGTACCCAAGGTAAAAGAGACCACCGGAGTTGTCGGTATTGTTTTCGATTTCCGTTCTCGGCAGCGAAATGTGTGTTATGAGGACAATCCGAATGGATGGTCGCTATTGGGCGGTGTTTGGGATAATAACATTATTTCAATGCTTTCGACTTCCGTGTGCGAAATGTGGGACGGTCGCATAATTACTTCAACAGGGTCTGCTGGCGGTCTCTGTCATGCGGTGAAGCACAGACCACATGGTCTATACGGGTGATGGAATGGCTTTCTTCTTCCGTTCACACTTTCATGAGTTTCTGGGTTGATAAAATAGACGGAGTGTTTGGCCTATGACTTGAACCTTAATGAATATTACGAGTACTGTAATCCTTGTTGTATGTAAATAGTTTGAGACATAAACATCAATGACTCAATTGTATGTTCTATTTGATATATTAGTAAATAATGACTTCAAACCCAAAATTATAAATACTGTCATACCCAAAGTCACGTTCCTGGTGCTCCGTTTACAAGACGTTCTAAAATATATTTACTTAACCTACCAATCAGACCCAGGCCGGTGTGGTCTCTGCTGTACACAGAAATTGTCTTCATTGTATTAGGTCCATGGCTGTACTTCGTCAGCCTCGCTGTCTGCGAAGGGTACGCATGTCGTCTTCTACTTGATCGGTCCACCTTGCTCGTTGCGCGCCTAATCTTCTTGTGCCCGTCGGTTCATTTTCGAGAATCATTTGAACGGGGCTGTCGTCTGACATTCTCACGACCTGCCCAGCCCATCGTAGACGACCGATTTTAGTGAAGACTGTAAGCGCAACATCTTCCGTTCAAAGATTCCAAGGACGCGCTGGTCCTCTACTGACAACGTGCATGATTTGTAGAGGACTATCGGTCTAATCAATGTCTGGTAGATGGTCAACTTTGTAGTTCGGTGAACTTTGTTCGAACTTTGTTGGCGTCCTTAAGAGTCTAAAGTAGGCACGATTCCCAAGTAAAAATTTAAATTTTATTCCAACCGAATAGCTCTCCTCCCGGCTTTGCTGATAAAACTACATTCATAGCTGTACCGTCCACCAGCACCTCCTCTATGCATCTTTAAAGCCAAAATGTGTACAAAGTGGCCCACTCTATAGATCGTTGTGAACACAAATTAATAAAACCTTTACAAGACCATACAGATTTTGAAAATGTTTAAGTGAAAGATGTTATGACCACTTGAGAACCTTCATAAAACCTATTGGCTGCCATCAAAACCTGCTGTCAAACTTCGCGGTGATATCGTGGTTGGTTTTTGTTGTTCTGCTTTGTTCGATTCTCTGTTCTTCTGATTCATTAGGCAGTAAATAATGATGAAGTTTGCAGAAGCAGATAATTTCTCATCTCCATACGAAGCGCTAGGTGTGGGCAGTAATTTATTGCTAAAACGAATAGACATGAAGAGAAAGTGTATTGATAGTTCTGTATAGGGCAACGGCAGGCTTTGAAATTGAAAGATACAAGTTCAAGGCCTGCCGTTGCCCTATACGGAACTATTAATACACTTTCTCTTCATGTCTATTCGTTTTAGCAATAAATTACTGTCCACTCCTAGCGCTTCGCATGGAGATGAGAAATTATCTGCTTCTGCAAACTTCATTAAAAATCGTTACTTTCGCGCATGAGAAAATACAAAAAATAACAATAAAGGGTAAATAATGGCTAAGAAAACAGTTCTAGTGTTGGGGGAAATTTTGTTTGATAGCCAAATATCCGCAACAAATTGAGTTTTTTTCGCAGTGTTTCATGCTCCAATTCATATGCGCGATTAATTTTATGGTGAATATTGGAACGATAAGAGCCAAAAATTAATGCGCCTCGAAATTATTGCGAGTTTACATCTTCAAAAACGAAATTAAAACAAATATATTCGATAAATTAATCATGAATTTCCTGAAAATTTATGGAATTAAATAAGGTTATCCAAACGAATTCCAAAAATGGTCTCTGATCTACAGTTCATTTGAATTACATTTAAAATTTGGAGTATTTATCTTTCCAAATTTCAGTTATTTTATATATTTCAATAAAAAAAATCACTGTTTTGGCAAAAAGCCAACTTATTTTCGCAATCGCTTCTATGAAACTCTCTGGTCATTTGACGACTTTCCTCAATTCCAATTTGCCATTTAATGCATTTACTGCAGGCAAAATGCTTTTAAAATACTGACACAACTGACCATAATAGGATTATTTTAATGAGTCCTAAAACGGCATTTCAAAACAGCGTTTTACATACGAGGCTACTGTAATGAAACCATTTTTCGTCACCCGTCAAAATGCGATGTAGAAAACTCTTCCTTTTTGCCGCGGGAGCAGTTGTTCACAGACGAAAAAACGACGCTCAACATCTCTTGGCTTCAAATCGTAAGGAACCCAAGTTCCTTGCTTTTGAATCATTTCCAACGCATGCAATCGCTTAGAAACGGCTTGGCGGGAAACTCCTAATCCTGAACCAAGCTCTTCTTGCGTTTGACACGGATCCTCATCGAGCAATGCCTCCAATTCAGAGTCTTCGAAGTTTTTTGGCCTTTCTTCACGCAGACGATCATCAACACTGAAATCACCGTTTTCGAAGCGACGAAACCAATCACGACACGTTGTTTCACTCAGAGCAGCATCACCGTAAACTTTTTGGAGCTCTCGATGTTCTTAAGCCGCCGTTTTCTTCGAATGAAAGAAGAAAATCAACACTTCCCGCAAATGACGATTATTTGGCACGAAATCAGACATCTTCAAACAACCAAAATATATAACACTAAACCAAAATCACCAAATAAAAGCAGTTTGTTTAACATATTTCTGAGCTTGGTTTATGACCCTTGAGATGTACAACATTCCACCAGCACTTACTACTGGCGCCATCTATTGCTAAACAGCCGGAACTTAGTTGCGCACCTAAAACATATCAAAAATAATAATATATGCATTGGTTATTAGGGAAATCAATGAAAATTGTAAAAATGATAGTAGTCATAAAAATCGTGAACTCAGTTACAATTAACAGCAACATCAATCTACATAGCGTTAAGTAGGCTACAATTGAAAAAGATGGATAATGCTGAGCTGAAAATGAAAAATATTAGCAAGCTTAGGACACGTGAACAAACATTAGTATCAATTACTCCTAGATGAATCCAAAGTACTGAAACAACAGTCATCGAAAATGGCAAATTATGACTTATCAAGTCAAAATAAAACCTTTGATAGGATACATTAATTGTTATGTTATGTATTCTCCGTGCGAGGAGTAACGATTATGATGTAGAAGGAGATGTTCGCTCATCACCATGAGGCACCAAGAGTGAACAACAATGTTTTTGGCTAGAATGAAAGATTTGAAGAGAAAGTGTTGAAAGGTCCGTCAGAGTGCGGCAGGTAGGAAAATTAACAGATGTTTTTGAAAATTGAGCGAAAGGGCATGTATCCAATGGTACTCGAACCATGGACGTCAATCTTTGCCTAACATCCCACTGCGGGGTAGGTTGTAGCGACGGAACAAGTCCGCCACTTCAACAGGCAAAAATTGACGCATGGAAAGACGCTCATGTACCACTGTGGCTTGTATAGTTTATTCTTAGCGATCTATTGTGTGCACTCTGTTTACTGATGCGCACATGGGAGAGGAACTCTCTCCTTTTTTTGCCCCTACCTACCTTTTTTTTGCCCCTACCAACCTACCCCGCAGTGGGATGTTAGGCAAAGATTGACGTCCATGGTTCGAGTACCATTGGATACATGCCCTTTCGCTCAATTTTCAAAATCATCTGTTAATTTTCCTACCTGCCGCACTCTGACGGACCTTTCAACACTTTCTCTTCACATCTTTCATTCTAGCCAAAAACATTGTTGTTCACTCTTGGTGCCTCATGGTGATGAGCGAACATCTCCTTCTACATCTTTGATAGGAGCCAAAAAGAACTTTAGAAAACAAGGTTTTAAGATCGTTGTAAAGAATTGTTGTGCATCGTTGTAATCGTTGTGTAGGTTTTCATAAACCCGATCTGAACTCGCGGTGGAAAGTTAACATTATCTTCTCGTGAACCTTTCCCCTTCATGTAATTTGTTTTCAACGCATTTTTTTATTGGTTTTTTTTTACTATTACTCTTTTTTTATTCCAATTATTTAATAACTCTTTATTTCTTCCAAATTTTACATTATTTTGCATTGTTACATATATTATCTTAGGTAATCCTGCTAAGTAATTATCATTTCAAAAGTATATGCTATCATTAATATCTGATTGTGTTAATATTATTTTTACTTTGTCGATTCAGAATTTTTAACAGGGTTTATTTTGCCTGCGCGTTATAATTACAGTTGATTTCTTTAAACTAGTTCTTATCTATAGAGACAGTTGATTATGAGTTATTTCGATGGACAGGGTCTTTTTTAGAGTCTCAACGTTTGAAATTTTATGTAATTCGATAGTACTGAACCAAGGGCAGCTTCAAAAATTTTTGAACTTTGTTCTGAATCCTTTGAAGTGCTTTTGCCCTAGTAGCACAACTAGTAGACCATGTTGGTACAGCATAAAGCATGGCCGGGCTAAAAATTTGAATATTAGAAGTTTGTTCTTTAAACAAAGTTTGGATTTTATGTTTAAAAGTGGATATAAACATCTTATATGTTTATTACATTTGGCTTGAATGCCCTCAATGTGATCTTTAAAAGTTAATTTTTGATCAAGTATCAGTCCAAAATATTCTGTTCATAGTGGCCATATGGCTATTACTTGGTTTCAAAAATGCAGCTCTAGGCTTGTGTGGGAATATTATAAGTTGAGTTTTGGAAGCATTAAGGAGAAATCTTCCATTTTTTAAAGTAATCTGTAAAAATGTCCAAGCTTTTTTGTAGCCTCCTGGATATAACACGAAGACTTTTTCCTTTAGCGGAAATGCCTGTGTCATCAGCAAAGCAAGATTTTTGACACCCCTGAGGTAAATCAGGAAGATCTGAAGAGAAAATCTTATATAGTATTGCTACCTTGAGGAACACCAGCTCTAATGGGCAATTGCACAGATTTAGAATTCTGATAATTTACTTGCAAAGTTCTATCAGTTAAGTAGTTTTGAACTAATTTCATGATATAAAGCGGCAAATTGAACTTTTTCAGTTTTGCAATCAAACCTTCATGCCAAACACTGTCGAATGCTTTTTCTATGTCTAGAAGAGCAAATCCAGTGGAGCAGCCTTCAGCTTTGTTTGAACGAATTAAATTTGTAACTCTGAAAAGTTGATGCGTAGTTGAAGGCCCATGGCGAAACCCAAACTGTTCATCAGCAAAAATTGAGTTTGAATTGATGTGAAGCATCATTCTATTCAAAATTATTTTTTCAAAAAGCTTACTTTTTGAAGAAAGCAATCTGATCGGTCGGTAGCTAGAAGCTTCAGCCGGATTTTTGTCTGGCTTCAAAATTGGTATGACTTTTGCCTTTTTCCATTTATCTGGAAAGTATGCCAGATGAAAACATATATTAAATAGTTTTACCAAGAAAGACAAAGTACTCTGAGGGAGTTTTTTGATGGGGATATTGAAAATTCCATCATCACCTGGTGCTTTCATATTTTGAAATTTTTAGCTATAGTTTTTAGTTCCCTAAGGTTCCCTAAGAATCGTTCAAAATATTTTCTTGGGAGAAAATAATCAGGTACTCCCTGGAAACCGATTCCTCAATAGGACTAGTAAGTCCCAAACTGAAATTATAGGAGCTCTCAAACTGCTTAACAAGTTTTTGAGCTTTTTCCGCATTTGTGAGCAAACTTTTATCACCTTCCTTAAGCACTGGTATAGGCTTTTGATGTTTTTTCAAGATTTTAGAGAGTTTTCAGAAAAGTTTGCAACTCGGATCTAATTTTGACACATTATTTTTGAAATATTTGTTCCACAGGTCAGAGAAGCATTTTTTAGTTTGTTTTTGTAAAAATGGTCTACTGTACAAATTTCGCCAAATTTTCATCTCAGCATCACATGAATCATTATCGAACACAGAGAATAGTAAAATGTTACATTATTTTGTTAATACCACCAGTTCTGCAGAAAACGAATGTTTAATTTTTTTCAACTCCATTGCAACACGTAGCAATCGAAACAAACACCAAACAGTAAACATGCTCGTTTGGCTCAGATTTTGACAGTTCTCGCTGCTCGATTGGCTCAAGGTGGCCGCTTCCGCAAATATCTCTGTACTCTGAGGATTACTAGTTTGTCTTATACTTTAACATGGGAGCTGTCAGATTTATCACCACTCGGTTCTTCTTTTCTCATCTTGGATTCGTTCATAAAATTGTGCCAGCTTATGGTTTAGGTAAGGTCTATTAATTATGTCACACAGTATGGTGGGGTGGTTGGGAAAACGTGACAATCCATACAAAAAATTTGAAGGTCCATACAAAAAACATGACAGGGGGGGGGGTACTTTTTGCGGGACATAATTAATGGACGTTCCCTTATTGGTATTCTCCATACACCGTTCTAACATACAACGCCAAAGATGGCCCCAAGCACACGTAAATCGAAGAATGATTCAAGTTCCTGCTCAAGCATTGTCCACGTTTTGAGCCCGTAGAGAATTATCGGTCTTATCAGTGTCTTTGATTCCAAAATTCGTCCTTTCGGCCTCCAGTCGACCACCCGTACAACTTTGTCGAAAACGGCATCACCCTTGTTGGCCAGGATCTTGAGAGAGGTTTTCAGATTGGAAATATGGCCAAAATGATCGACTACCATTTGTGAACATGAAATTTTCTTCATCAACTGATAAGATTTGACAGTTGAGTTCCTCTATGCTCAAGAGCACGGTCAGCGAATCTTACTCATGTTAGGGAACAGTTTACTCAAAATCTAAAAAAAATCTAGAATAAATTCTATCTTCTTTTTTAAAAAAAAAGACTGTGTCTATCCAGCTAGAATCAGGAAAGATGAATTTTCACGATTGTCTGCTAGTTTTCTTCAAAAAGGGATTTATTTTTCTATACCAATGAGGAACACATTTATACAATTTTAAAGCAGTAAGGTGTGAAAAATAAAGAAACATGGATGCAGTAATCAAATCGCAAGTGGCAACAGCCTAAGAGATAGCCATATAAATCATTGCACGATTGCGTCATCAATGCAGTTTTGACAGTTCAGGGAGCTTGTTTACATAGACTTAGATTATTTTCGGTAAGATCGGTTTGAGATTTTGGGCTCTAAATTTATGAAGATTGAAGTAAAATACCCGGAAAACTGACACCAGTGCTTATTTTTACATCATTTCCTGAAACTAATCGTACAGAATCCGGAAAAACCGATGAAAAATTTCGTTTGGGCTGTTCAATTTTAAGCACCTTGTAAACAAGCTCACTGAACAGTCAAAAAAATGAGGTTAGTACATTCCGTGCAGTGAATTCTAGTGTTTGAACGTATTTTAATTTGAATGCTTGCACAAGTTTTTCTGAGAAATATATTCTAGTTTGGATGTCTGTTCTCTGCACTTGCACGCATCTTCCAGACTTTTGCTAGGGTGAAATCCCACTTGTTTACGGAGCGAGTAAAAGAACTTCGAGTAACTCGTTTGAAGAAATTGCTTCTTTGCTGAAAAAGTAAAAAAAATAGAATCCTGTTCTCCAAGGAAAAGCTATTCAGAGCATCGGTGCTGTGTTCAACAGCCGAACACCGGTTCATTTCACCGAAATCTTAACCGGACCTTAGCGCTGACTTGCCTAATTAATTTGAGTGTATGTTGAATCCCAAGCCTACAAAATATCTCACCCTAGTGTGAAGCCTCAAGCACTCCTGGGAAGTTCCAACTAAACTTTTGGGAAGGGTTTCCGGAGTCTCTGTTTCTTAAAATTCAGAGAAGTTCTTTTGAACTTCTTGGACGTATCGTCCTGAGTTTTATCAAAGTTTGTTTCTGAATTTATGATAAATTATAGGTAGTTTTCTATCTGCTTACTTTCTTCCTGAACTTCGGAGAAATACTTTCCAGATTTCCAAGGAAGTTTTCTCCTGCTGATTTTTTTAAAATATTTCTACTTGAACTACTAAAAAATTCTCCTTATACATCTGAGAAGCTTCTGCCTAACCTTTGAAGAAATTATTTTCCGAGAAAAGCTCTTCCTGAACTTCTAGAAGGTATCTTCCGGAAGCTCTGGGAAGTCTCCTTATTAATCGGTGTTGTTAATGTTGTCATTTTTTGTTTTGTTGGCAATGAATCAGGTTTTATTGAAAATTCCCGCTATTTAAACCCCTTCAGAGCAATCTTCAAAGGCACGCCATTTCATCAGTTAAAACAAGATTCATTGTTAAGAAAACAAAGAATGACTCCGATACTGACCGTGCATCAGAACTCTGGTCAATTCAAACCACCAACTAATTCAAACTATAGAATATCAAATAGAAAATCAGAATTCACATAAATGATGACTCACCACGTTTTCCTTATTTCAAGCTCATGCTCGGCGGTTCAATCCGAGTATTGTCACTTTTTACAAGGCATAAAATGTAATAAGGATTAAGATGTGTTCCTTTGACTACATAAAAGAAAACAAGTGTGTTCCCTAGTTTGAATTAATTAGGTCTAGGACTCGGTTCCGTGGCTCGGTGGTAGATCTAATACCCCGTAATGCACCATGAAAAGGTGATCTACCAGCGTTACGGGTCATCTCCAAGGTCAGGAGTGCACCAAATTGGAGCGACTAACAAAACACGCGCCAGGAAGCTGTACCAAGAGAAGCTAACGAAACCTAGGTGCGTCGTTATGAGTGACGAGACTTATATCAAAACGGACATAAAGCAATTGCCGGGGCAGGAGTTTTAAGTTGCCTAATCCTGGTTGGCCGTTCCAGAGAAGGTAAAGAAGAAGAAAGTGAACAAATTCGCCCAAAAGCTCTTGGTTTGGCACGTCATTTGTGGATGCGGAGAAATGATCCAACCATACATCACGACGAGTACCATGAATGGGCAAATCTGCCAAGACGAGTGCCTCCAGAAACGCCTGATGCCCTTCCTGCGGTCTCACAAAGACAAGACGCTATTTTAACCGTATTTGACAAGAACTTCTAAAACGTCTAAAGTATTTGAAAACGAGCTGGTTATGATGAAACAGTGGTTCAAAAGAAGTCGGCCCCACTATTGTCCAAAACGTTATGAGTGGTGTCAAAGGCAAAGTGCATACATTCGGTCATGGAGGGAAGAGCCAATAAACCAATGAAATAGAAACCTACACAGAAAAAAAATGGCTCTTTACAGGCGCGTTAAATTTCCCCTCGTTTGATTTCAAGTCAAAGGAAGAGTACACAACGAAATTGTTTGCAATCTCTCATACGCCATACAACAATGTTTGCAATCTTCCATTCAACTGGCCAGATTCAGGCATTATCTTAAGTTTACGTTAAATTTCCCTGTGTTTAAACTGTGTAGCTATAATGTTGTTATTTATTCCTTGTAAATTTGAAGAAAATCCAACCAAAAATTAATTTTTGTCCACCGTTTTGGTGTGTCTGATTTTTTTCGAGTACAGTCCTTAAGCACAGACAGCTCTGTTTGAATGATAGGGTAAGGAGATGTAATATTAGCCAAGCTCCTTCATTCGGCCTATGTACCAAAACTGTCATTCATTCAGCAATAACCAACAAAATTATGTTCCTATCAAAATGACCGATTTAATACGAAGCAATTCAGACATTATTAATCAAATTACTGTTTTTCTCTTTCGGGTAATTATCGATATTCTCAACTTTTCAGACATCATGATTTCACTGGTTATGCTGAACATATTATCTCCATAATCTAAATTTGGCAGAACTGAACCGATAAACCAAATCATGCAGCATATATGTACAAAAAATAGTCGCACGTTCTATACTAACTGTTCACATAGATAAAATAAAAATGATTTAACAAGAAAATCGTGGACCCAATGTTAGGGACTTTTTTTTTCTTTGTACCCAACTAGGGCCTGTTGCCTGGATAACTTATTAAAAATGTTGTTATTGGTAATTTTTTTTATGGAAATGTATGAGTTCCGGATGTATGTTTTCCAAATGCCTCTCTTAACACAAACCAAAGTTATAAAATTTGCGTAAAGTGAATTGTTATGTTTTTACTATCAAATGGTTAATAAGTTATATGTTTATATTGTTTAGGTGATTCAAAACACATTTATTTCAGTTGTTTTGTGACATTATGTGTCAGGTAAAGCAAACGACAAAATCAGAAAAAAATGCCGTAGGAGGACTACATTTAATAATAAATTTATCGAATGAGACGAAGTTGCATCCACAAACAGACCCAATTTGGTGCTTATAGACCTATTATACATCCATATCCCTCGAAAGTATCTGACTTTATATAAAAAGTTGTTTTACTTTTTGTGATACATACTACCAAACACCTTCTAAAATCTAGCTAAAATACTTTATGAGTTATAGTAAAATATGTAATCGTCTCATACAGGGTGCGGTAGAAAACAATGCGAAAATGTTCAAACTTGAGAATTGGTTTATTTCGTGTAGCTAGTGACTAATTTCTGTCGAAAGTGTATTTGAGGGTTTCGAAATGTTACCATGAAGGTTTGGAAATCGTCGTTTGTCACCTAAGTCAAGTGTGTCATGTTGAATCTGAAGCGATTCTCTGGAATTCATAGGTATGGGAAACCATGACAGTTGCGTATAGCACACATGATGTTTGGTTTGGTGGCGTCCAACGGTTTGAAAATGCCGCCTGTTTTCATTGATGCTGGAGTTTAAATCAATACCGAGGTGTATATATACTACGTCAAAAGGAATGCTCTGGCTTCCGGCGTCGGCTCGAGGATGTTATTAAAAAAAAAATGGAGAACACATTGAATAAATTTGTTTAAAAGGACTTTATAAAGATAACTGCACTCGAAAATGTTGATATTATTGCTTGAACTAGTTGAAAATGGGATTTGAAAAAATAGAACAAATTTTCGCATTATTTTCTGCCGCACCCTGTATAGAGTGGGCAGTTGAACCAACAACCAATATGCAACTAGCGATTTGAAATTGGTTCACTGTTGTAGAACCCCTTGGTCCGAAGTACACCTTGAAGCCAGCACCTTGTTATACATATTTGCGCCTTCGTTTTGATTTGCTGTGATATTTTGACAGAATATTTGAGAGTGTCTTCGTGTGAGTTCATTATTAGGGGTGCATTATTGTGTTTGGGACCGATGTGCTAGTACTGACTGAGCCAAGAAAAAAAATAGTATTTGTATGGGACCTACTGACTGGTCTTAGAGTTAGTCTATGGTTGAACAGTCAATTATAAAAACAGTAAGGTTTTTTTTTGCACGGGTTGTTTTCGGCGATAACTTCAGAACGGAACAATTTATCGACCTAATTCCAATCACATTTTGCGTTTTGGGGCAAAAGTAATCATATGGCAGTTTTTCAAAAAATTCACAATTTTTGGTGTAAATACTCAAAATTTTAAAAACTGCATTTTGACCATTGCATGGAAATGTAACGCATACAAACAAATTCGAAGCAATATTATATGTTAAAGCATGTGAATTTATCAACTCTATTTTGTCTTTTTTTACACGGTTTCATACTCAAAGTGGAACGTATCCCCCAAGCAAAAAATAAAACCTTTGTGTATTACAAAACTGAATTTCTGCTTCATATCAGCTGAACAGTATGCGAAAATGTCAGAAGAACTTGAGGAATTCTATAGCCACGTAAAGACAATACCTGTAACACAGGTTCATTGCTTTGTACCTATTTCAGAAAATCAAATTTCAGCTAACAGGTTTTCTGATTCAAAGGATAATCCAAATAAATTCACTTGTATGTGAAAGATTTATAAATATAATATATGAAGCTATGTTAATAATCAATACCCCAAGTAACACACAAAACATCTTTTTAGAATGATTTATAATTGTTTGTACTATAAATGAATTATAAACGTATTGCAAAACATGTCAAGATTGGAGCGGTTTGTAACTCTCGTATTCTATACATCACTCTGACAAACGGTCGAGCTGAAAAAACTTTTTTCACTGCTACATGTGATTAATACTTTATTATTGTTCTGAAAAACATGGTTTCATACATTTATAATACATAAACAGGACAAGATTTTATGGGCAGTTCTATATACTGTTGAAATTACATTACAACAACCATGTTTTGCAAAACGTGTTCTTTTTTCTCATTATGATGAATTAGGTGTACAAGATTGTGTTTCCACTGCCAACGGGAAGCATATCATAGATACTCAGAGTCTACTTTTCAACAATCTGAGTTGGCTTAGCAAAGAAGCTATAAACCTATCACGCCTAGGACTAGTGTTCAAATCTCACGCTTGGCGAAGTTTTTTTTTGTATCAGGATAATTTTTTTCCATATGATGTTTTATAAGGCTTCACTTTTTGCACTTTTTGCGTTATATTGAAGTGTGAAATAGAGTATTAAACACCTTAATTTATAACCTGTTTTTGTCATTTAACAGTATTTTAAACTTGTTTAATACATGCTGTGTTGCTTGGGACGTGAAGATGTGCATATAAAAAATAAATTAAATAAAACCCTTACCAAGCAAAAACCTATGAGCTTTCATTGACATAAACAGTATTTCGAAAAATCATATAATGTCATATTTGAATCGTCTTTAAATGGATATGCATCAAGTCTTGTCAAATTAGAATTTTGTATTAGAAAAGACTTGATGCATATCCATTTGAAACGATTCAAATATGACGCCCGCTATTCTTTTAGATTTATCAGCCCTCTATCACAATTTTTCCCATACCTTTAACACATTCTGTAACAAATAGTGAACTTCCATCCACCCCAAAAAAAAAAAACAATAATAAAAATATATTTTATTAGTGTGTAAGAATAGATTTTACAATTTTTACAATATTTTCCATAAAAGCTAACACAATTTTCTAAAAGTCACCCATGCATCACTTTTTTGTAAATCTTTTCCTTTTTAAGTAACGTTGATTTTAAGAAATCGATCAAATAAGTTTTGAAAAAACAAAGTATGCAAAGTTGCTTAAAAAGACATAGTCTACACATTCACAAAGTTTCATTGGATTCTAAGAGGGTGCTGCCAACCCCTGAATGAGTTGGCGTGAAATTCGTCTATAATGTTTGGCAGTTTGAAGAAAATCCAACTAAAAATGAATTTTTGGCGACCATTTCTTGTATGTCTGACTTTTTTTTAGTACAGTCTTTAATCACAGACATTCATCTCTGTTTGAGTGGAAAATTTGAAAATTTTGTGTTTTGAATTCGTTTAGATACTCGTGGATACAAATCTTACTTAGATATTCTGTACAAACAATTGCACTCCTAAAATCTTCAACTTTTCCACTCAACCCAACTGCCATTTCCAATGCTGTGGCAGTCTAACCACACAAATTATTCATCGAGTAAAACTCCTTCTCATTATTGAACCGGACATTTCTAGCATGGAAACGACTGACTTACGCTTGACCATTATTGAGGGGAGTGAGCCGTCCTCCGAAGCAGATTTCCATCATCATAAAGTTATCCACATCAGCCCCATTACAAAGTTGCTCAATCGAGATTTAGAGGGTTTCGCATTTTCCAGAAGACAATAACAGCCGAAGCCGAAATTCATTTTTCAAATGGCCTTTTTCGGAATGAATACATTATTTCATAAATGTTTTATCGCTTTTTTTTCTGCTGCCATTGTAGATTTTCGGTACTCAGCAATCAGAAGCTGGGGTTTTACCAAAGCAGAAGGGGACAGAAAAGATGATAAAGAAGATATTGAGATTTGGGAGATCATCGTTGGACTGACCACCCAGCCCCATGATTAGCATATATCTAGGTAGATATGTGGCATGTGAGCACAATTGAATGGGACAGATTCTGGCCACCGGACGACAATGGAGACGAAGTTTCTAATTCGATTTAACGACAAGATGGGATTTAACATTTTCCCGGTGGGTCAGTTTGCTGAATTTGGGATTGTCAGATGGAATAAAAATATGGAACGATGAAAAATATGATTAGAATTGCGAATTTTTATGCTAATTTGACAGATCGGAAAGCAGCGAATGTGAAGCAATGTAGAATTGACATTGTTGAACAATGTGTCGCTGCACGTATGTGCCTCGTAAAATGGCGTGATGTAGAGTGGTTGGTGCTTCTCGAAGCGAAGAAACCGCAAAATTCCCCACGATTATCCAAGCTGGTCACCGATTGGCATTGGGCAGTGACAGAAGTGGAGGGGAGGGGGGGGGACCACTTAGTGACCGTTCTCTCATGCATCACATGTCGTTGTTGGAAAAGATAGTCACTGGACACTCGATGCCAACCCCGAAGCTGAGCCATTATGATTAATATGCAAAGAACTAATTTTCCAAAAAGACCTTCTATTTTCTCGAGGGAGTTGTCGATTCTCTCAAGTATCCCACTGCGGAACAGAACGCTAACCAAAAACCTCAAACGTCGGAAAACCACAGCCCGAGCAAGACGACAAACGGATGAAACAAAGAATTATCAAATTAATTTAATGAAATTGTTCCGTAAGCATACAGAAATAAGTGGGTCCTCGGCTCTGGAAGTCCGTCAGCCGGAGCAGGAGGAGGAGGAGGAGGCGGTTGGCGTGCGATCGAAGTCATCCCTCGGGTTGCGTGCGTGCGAGTGCGAGTGCGGTTTTTCTCGGTTTCGTAATCTGGAAGCGCTGCTCTGCCTGGGTCGGTCAACCCTTGGAGAAAAACTGTCGATTCCCTCACGGGACATTGTGTCGTGAAGACTTGGCCATACGAAAAATTACATTCGTTAAAACCAGAAGCACAGGAGCGCATGCAAAAAAAGAAAGACGCTCTTTCAATTAGTTTGATCCCCTAAGCCAAACACCTTTGGGCGTTAATTTTAAGCCTTTTATCCGGGTGTCGTAATTGCAGTCGCACATCCGGAGGACTCGAAGTGCGGTGATGATCCCCACGCAGGTTGAAAGCTAATGCCAACAAACAAACTGACAGCATCAGACATCGGGAGAATAGTTAGTTGTTTTTGTTTTTTGCTTTTCACTTATGCACTCAATCCTCATTATGCTTTCTGATAAAGCGGTTCGGTCGATGCTTGAAGTAGCAGCTGGAAAATTGATCCACAATATGTGGCCGAAAATTAGCATAAGTAAATAAAAGGGGAGTGAAATGATTTTGAATCACCATAAATATGTAGCTGCATGGTGTATGATTTGAGATCATTAGTCGAAACCGAAGGCAAATTTGCTTAGAGGGGATGCGTTTATATGTTTACGATTTTTGATTAATGCCATACGGGGGGAACTTTATGGTTCAATTATGGTATTGTAAATTACGTTCGATGACTTCTGTTGGAACATGCGAGTCAGATTTTTCGTGGAATGCGTGGAGGCAATTATGAAACACTGAGCGACGATTTCCATTCCCTATGAACCTAGGCTTAGGCAGGATTTCAAATAACGGGGCGGTGGGGGTGGTCGGGTTGTGAGCAGGCACACCATCTTCAACCAGTGGTTGCACAAATTGAACACTTAACATTAGAGTAGCGGCATTTTCAAGTTCGTCCACCGACTGGCACGGGAATCGAGACCTCACCACAGAGAACAGACATCCAAGCTGGAGTCGTCCGTGTGTAAATTTCTGTAACTGCCATTTTAAAATTACAGCTCTTTTCCGTTAGTTTTGGTGAATCGTATGTTGATGGCGCCACCTGCGCGCCTTGCGATTTGATAGTCGTTGACTGTCTGTCAATTTAAGTTTGGTGAAACATAGATTAGGCGGCGCTGATTTTCCAACGGTTTGCATTTAAAAATTTACACAGTAAAATGAGAGCCTGGATGCCTGTGCTCTGTGCCTTCACTTTGTGACAATCCGCATGAACGACGGGTGGATTATCTACTCTACCCTCACCCAAAGTCAGAGCTTAAAAATATCATATTCAATTCTCAAATTGCACCCTGACTGAGTCAAAATATTAGTCATCACGCACTGATCCTAAGGAACATGAAGTAAACACAAATTTGCCTTCATGAATCTCTTGTGCAAGATGAGTCAACTTGTGTTGTGTTGCTTTTACTTTGATCCTTCATTCGTTCCAGAAAGCAGTGAATGTACGTAAGTGCAAACAACTCATTTAATTTCAACGTTCTACCGTGAAGACGAAAGAACAGTCATTCATTTGGAGAATCAATGAAGTGGAAAAAACCAAAACTTTTCGAATCGATCCTGCAAATGCCTTTTCTCGAACACATGCTCCACAAACTCTGTAGCGATTCCGGCCATTTGGCCTTTTGGCTTCCTTTGCCTTCAGCCATGTTCGGGAATACTTGAAATCCTGTGGCAAAAAAAAATCACTCACGAACGCGAAAATGAATGACTGGTTAACAGGACATTCAGTCAAGCAACCAAAATCTCATGAGGCTTGAATAGCCGTGTGCATTGCTGTGGTGTGAATGAGTTGTGTGGAACACGAGGACAACAGAATGACTGAGCATAGCAAAATAGTAAACACGAATATATTGCGTGACTGATAGAACGAAATGAAGAGAGCGAAAATTGTACCTACTGAATATTTTTTTTACTCATCGTTAACGACGGGTGTCAATTTTTTCGGGCTCTGCCCAAAGTATTTTACAATACCTGTCCTATTTTCGCAACAAGATTCAACAATACTAGGCTTGTTCTTGAATAAAAAGAAAACAAAAAGGATTTTAAAAACACCCAAGTGGACACAGAACGGCTGGCAGTGATCGCCACGGACTCGGCTCTAAAAACTGTCCGTTTTTCCACTGAATTTGCACCAGCCGCCAAAGGAATACTTTAAGTGCCTCGAGAGTGGGTATATGTCGTGGAAGTGTAAGAGCTCTGATAGGAGCAAATTAGGTGAATTGAAGGCTCCAAAGGGAAAGGTCACAAGGTTCGGGACTGCAAGGAGCCCCCAAAATGCACGAAGTGTTCTGAGAAATAAAGACGACAAGATTAAACCAAGAAGCTACCCGCAGTACAGGTTACTGAACTTAACCAGTTGATAGGGGATATTTGTATTCGTTTTCTATGTGTTGTTTTTTTTTTATTAATTTACTAGCTGAACCCGGTGCGTACGCTGCTACGCTTGCAACTAAATGAAGGAAAATTTAATGTAACTGGCACTTTTATGGGTTTTTTTTCTTGAATAAGCAGGGGTTCAAACTTCTATCAAAACATGCTCCTTACCCGAGAAATACACGTTTTGTGTTTAAGTATCCTAGATAATTTTCATTTTTGGTAGAATTTGTGTTTCATTTGTATAGGAGCCCTCCCTATCAGAGGGGGTGGTTTCTCAAACCACTGTACAATGATTGCCTTCAAAACCCGCCACATGCCAAATTTGGTTCCATTTGCTTGATTAGTTCTCGAACCATCACACGGGGCTCTTCGATTATAATAAAAATTTGAGTTTCATTTGTTTGAACCCCCCGCGATTTCAAAAAGGGGAGGGGTCTTGAACCACCATAGAAACATTCTTGCCTTCAAAACCCTCCACATGCCATATTTGATTCGATTTGCTTGATTAGTTCTTGAGTTATGAAGAAATTTGTGTCTCATATGTATCAGAGCCCCGCTTCATGAGAGAGTAGGGGTCTCAAACAATCATAAGAACCTTCCCCAGCCCCAAAAACCCCTTCATATAAATTTTCACGTTGGTCGGTTCAGCAATTTCCGTGTCTATAAGGGTCTGACAGGCAGACAGACAGACAGAAATTCATTTTTATGTATATAGAAAACTACTCTCCAAAAACCTCCACATGCCAAATTTGGTTCCAAATGCTTGATTTGTTCTCGAGTTATGCTGAAATTCGTGTTTTGTTTGTATAAGATATTCCTCTTTCAGTGAGCGGAGGAGTTTCAAACCACAATAGAAACATTTCTTGCCTTCAAAAACCTCCACCTGCCAAATTTGGTTCCATTAACTTAATAAGTTCTCGAGTTATTCAGAAATTTGTGTTTCATATGTATGGAAACCCCCCTCCCGCTCCCTTCCAGATGGCGGAGGAGTCTCAAACTTCCATAGAAACATTTATCTCCTCCAAAAACCTCCCCATGCCAAATTGGGTTCCAAATGCTTGATTAGTTCTCGAGTTATGCACAAATTTGTGTTTCATTTGTATGAGAGGGCGGAGGGGTCTCGATTTACCTTAGAAACATTTCTTGCCTTCAAAAACCTCTACGTGCCAAATTTGGCTCCATTTACTTGATTAGCTCTCGAGTTATGTAAAAGCTTCTGTTTCATTTGTATGGGAGCACCGCCCCCCAACCAAACAGAGAGAGAGGAGGGGTCTCGAACTATCGTAGAAACATTTATTGCCTTTAAAATCCCCGCATGCCAAATTTGGTTCCAATTGCTTTATTAGATCTAGAGTTATGAAGAAATTACAGTTTCATTTGTATGACAGCACCCCGTCTAGAAGAAGGGAGGGGTCTCAAACCACCATAAAAATATTTTTCTCCTCCAGAAAACCCTTAATGCCAACTATGATTCCATTTGCTTGATTAGTTCTTGAGATATGCAGAAACTTCTGTTTTATTTGTACGGAAGCCTCCCTTTCTAGAGAGGGGAGGGGTCTCTGACTACCATAGAAACATTGCTTGCCTCCAAAAACTTCCGCATGCTAAGTTTGGGTTCCTTTGCTTGATCAGTTCTAGAGTTATGCAGAAATTTGTGCTTCACTTGTATGGGACCCGCCCTTTCAAGAGAAAGGAGGGGTTTCAAACCATCATAAGAACCTTCCGGTGTCCAAGAAAAATCCAACAAAGCAAAAATCTTGCCAAAAGGTCCTTCCGCTCGCTAGGTAAATCGTGACAAAGGAAACCCCAACTCATTTTTATTTATATAGATTTTCCGTCGGCCTATTTCCTCACATGGTATCTATTGTAATATATCTCGTATCCTTTGTATAGTGCATGTCGAGTTACTTCATATTTATTGAGAAATGATGAATTATTCGGTATTGCGAATTTATTGCGGTTTTATTGCAAGTTTCCGCTATTTAAACCCTTTGTGAGTGAAAGCACTCTTCAAAGCCGTGCCCTTTCATCAGACCAAATAGGATTCAGTGCAACAAAACAAACTATGACTTCAATACTGACCATGCATCAGAACCCTAGTCATAACCAATTCAAACTATAGAATATCAAATAGACAATGAGAATTCACATAAATGAAGACCAACCATGTTTTACTTATTCCAAGCTCATCCTCGCACAATCGGGGCACAAAACAACTATTGCCACTTTCCATAAGATATAAAATGTAATAAGGACTAATATATGTTCCTTTGACTACAAAAAACAAGTAGGGTAGGGAACCCTATTCCAAGCACGGGGTAAACGTTAACCTACAACGCTCATTTTTTGCAGTATGGTGCTTCACTAGATGGAGGTTATAGATTAACGTTAACCCCGTGCTTGGAATAGCGTCCCGGGGTGCTTAAGTCGTTACCTACCCTATGTTCCCTAGTTTGAATTAGTTCGGAGTAGGGTTCGGTGGTAGATCTGATACCCCGTAACGTACCACGAAAAGGTGATCTACCAGCGTTACGGGTCATTTTTGAATTGGAAATGCATCAACGTATTCTTAACGCTAATCTAACGCTTCATTACTTGACAACTGTTGAATAAAAGCGGTTGCGCATTAATGGTGATGATATTGGGATGTATAAGTACAATAATATAATGCTTGTGGTTACACAGATAAAAAGAAACATTGAATTTTATGTGTTATCTAATGCACATAAAGGGAATGCTAGATATGACAGAAATTACTGGGATAATTCGTGTAAATTAATGCTGGATATCGCCTAAATTGCGTCTATTGTCTGGAAGATTTCATCAATTGCAAGCAAACGTTGTTTATGCTTTGGTTTAGAATTCAACGAGGGAAATTTTATGCGCCTGTGAAAATTAATTATTTTTTTCGGTGTACATGGATAGTCCTTTCGACGAAAATGTTAGGATTAGGAGCCTGAAGAATTATTGCAAAGCTATCCTGAAGACCTACGGTTCGCAATATTTATGTCCCCTAACATCGAAAGAGGTGAAGAAACTGATGAACAAAAATGCTTACCAAAAAAATAAAAATAAATCGCATAAATTCAGTGAAGCTCCCAGAAACTCATGGAACTAATCAAAAGTTCAGGATTCTGCTAAGAAATTCGGCAAACTTCCCAGAAGTTTGGCAAACTTCCCAGAAGCGATTCTCTCGGATGTTTAGGTAACAGCTTGGCAGGTCTGAAAACTTTCCAGAAAATCAACCTCCCAGAACTTATGGGTTTTTACCAGAACTTATGGGTGTTTACCAGAAGATCATTCAACTTCACTGAAATTCAGGGCATTTCCTGACAAATTCAGAGAACTTTCCATAAATTCAGGGAGCTTCACATGAGTTCAGGGAACTTCCCAAAAGTTGAGAGTTGTTTTAAAAAAGTTCAAGCAACTATCCAAAAATCCAAGGAGCTTCCCAGAAGCTCAGATAACGTT
Organism: Aedes japonicus; assembly: GCA_034211315.2. NCBI lineage: Eukaryota > Metazoa > Arthropoda > Insecta > Diptera > Culicidae > Aedes > Aedes japonicus. Next base: position 14,875 of record JASCZW010005762.1, on the reverse strand, counting down.
TCAGATTTGTTTGGCTATTTCTCAGAAGTTCCTAGAACTACCCAAGATGATCAGAAGTTGAGGGTTCTATTCCAAAGTTCAGGACAGAAATTCAGGAACTTCACATCAGTCCAGCAACTTCGCAAAAGATAAGCGGTCTTTCCAGAAGTTCAGAAAATTTCCAGATATTCAGAGAACTTCCCAAAAGTTAGAGGCTCTTCCCAGAAGTTCAGACAACTCCAGAAATTAAGGAAATTTTCCTGAAATTCAGGGATTCATAGTTATTCAGGGAACATCACAGACATTCAGAGAACTTTGCAGAAGTTTAGGATTCTTCCTAGAACTGTTCAGAAATTCGTGGAACGTTCCAGAATTTTTTGGGTATTTCTCAGAAGTTTGGGGACTACCCAGGCCGTTTGGAAAAACTTCCCAGAATTTCAGGAAATTTTTCAAACGTTTAGAAAACTTCTCAGAAGTTCAAGGCACTTCTCAAAAGCCCAAGGAACTGTCCAGAAAATAAGAAAATATTCCATAAGCTTAGAGTACCTTCCGAAAGTTCATAAAGCATTTCAAAATATTGCAGATCTTCCTAGAGGTTCAAAGAACTTCTCAGAAGTTCATGGAACTTTCCAGAACATCAGGAAAACTCCAAAAAATCAGGGAACTTCCTCGAAGATCAGGACACTGAAGCTGAAATATCATCTCAGACGTTCAGAAAACTTCCCAGAAGATCAAGGAACTTTCCAAAAGCTCAAAGAACTTCCCAGATGCTCAGGGTCCTTCCAAGAAATTCAAGAAATGTCTCATAGGTCCTGGGATTTTCCAAGAATTTCATATTACTTCCCCCCAGAGAATTCCAGAAAACGTTCCAGAAATTCAGGATACTTTCTCAAAAGTTTAGGTTACATTCCAAGGATTTTACATTAATTTTGGCAGCTTTCTAGATGTTCAGGGATCATTTAAGAAGCTTGAAAAACTTTTCAATAGGTCAGAAAACATCCCGAAAGCTCAGGGTACTTAAGTGTTAAGAAGAACTTAAACTTCTTACCACCCGACAATCTTTCTAAGCGGACTTATACGAGGCTCATATAATCATCTACGTTTTTAGTATTTAATCACTTCCGCCGTATCACTGTCTTGGTGATTCTAAAAATTTCTTACACGTTTATTCCATTAAAATTATTTTCAAAAGATTTGCAAATCGACAAACGTAAATTATTATAATATTTGTGATGTTCTACTATTTATCATGAAAGATGTACCGACAGGAAGTCCAAACAACTTCTAGGAAACTAAACTTGCTTCTTAAAGTTCCGGAAATTTACAGAAAGTTGTTTCAAAGGAGATCCATGGAGATCAGCAAAGTTTTTGGAAATTTTCAGAAATGATCAGGATATTAGGTAATTCAATGGACTTCTCTTAAGATCCACCTCTTCTCTTTTCACTTCAAGATTATCTTGAAACTTCCAATTAGTTTCTAAAAGTTCCGAGAAGTTCATTATATTTCCACCCAATCAATTAGTCATAGATATTCCGAAGTTCTGGAATTTTTCAAGAATTTCAGAGAACTTCTCAAAGATCGGAAAACTTTCCAGAATTTCAGAAAACGTCCCAGAAATTCAAGAAACTTCAAAGGTTGTTGGAGCATTCTCAAAAGTTTAGGATTTTTGTAGGTCCAATCATTTTAACTCTCATGCCATGAATTTTTAATGTGTTTCCTATTACTTCCCATTTCATGCTATATAGGGTAAAGGGATGTTATGTTAGCCTAGATCCTTCATTCGGCCTATGTATCAAATGTATCATTAATTTAGCAATAATCAACAAAATCATGTTGCTATAAGCATGATAAATGTAATCCGAAACAATTGAGACAATATTAATCATCTTAAAGTTGTTCACTTCCGCGTAGTTTTCGGGACATCATGATTTCACTGGTTAAGCTGAACAGCTGATATATGCGATCTTCAAGTAATCTAAATTTGGCTTGATTGAATCGATAAAGCAAGTAATGCAGTCTGGATGTGCAGAAAACAGTTACACGTTACAAACTAACTGCCCTGGTAACCAATAAGCAGTTCCAAAGCGTCTGTACGGCAGCCTATCAAGCATTTAAGTCGCCGTAAATGCAACATAAATGCCACTTTTGGCCCAATATACAGCTGCTTCATTGCTTCATTAATGCTATTTTGCATTTGAAATGCTTATTACAGGCTACAAGCATTTAAATAGCATTTGAAATGCAGCTTTACAACCGATAACTTTCAAGATGCAGATATAATGCTAATATAATGCTTGTAGCATCTGAAATGCAGATTTAGGGATGATTTACTGCATATGCTAATGCTTATTGGTTACCTGGGTGTTCACATAGCTAACATAACAATGACACCACCGACGCCAGCAACAAAGAATTGGTTGAAAACTATGAAAATTTTGATTGTAAATGTAAATATTCATGTCAAAAGATTATTTGAATTATGGATTGTGTTATTCAGACATCTATTTTGAGCATTGTAGGAGCTAAAAATACATAATCGAGCTTCAGGCAGTGTAGGGATAATGACGTTCATGTAAAGTCTGGCCCATCCAGCAGTTTACTAGACGCAAAAATATAGTAAACATTGCTGTTCAAGCGAGCGCCGACGTCAAACTTCTATAATTCCACACTGCGAACTGATGGTTTGACGTCACCATAAACAGCTGTGCCGTGTAAAAAGATAAATATTGTGAGGAAACGCAAATACCACTATACATTTCCACATCTCACGAATACTGTTAAGCCTGGTGCGCTGGACCCTGAATAAACGTCATTGGTGTATGGAGACTCGGCTGCTCGAATATCAATACTTCGACAGAGACAAAGTCCAAACTACTCGAACGCACGAAGGTGGCCGAAGACGTGAAATTCCAGGAGATCACATGTGGCGTGATGATCGTACGATGATGATAATGACAACCTAGGAAATTTAGGCAAGGATAAATAAACCCACTTCACCCCCATGGGGGCGCTCTTGATCCTGCGAAGTAAAGGTAAATGGAGTGCTTACAGTTCGACCAAATTCAAATTTCTAAGATACCCATGTAACCAATAAGCATTAGCATATGCAGTAAATCAAGCATAAATCTGCATTTCAGATGCTACATCCGTTATGTTAGCATTATATCAGAATCTTGAACGCTATTGCAAATTTTCGAATGCAAAATAGCATTAATGAAGCATTATCATAGCATTGCAGTAAAACAGCCGTATATTGGGCCAAAAGTGGCATTTGTGTTGTATTTAAGGGGACTTAATTGCTTGATAGGCTGCCGTAAAGACGCTTCGAAACTGCTTATTGGTTACCTGGTTACAACAAAAGTTCTAGAGACGCAGTTCAATAAATTGAGTACTAATAGTTAAGGAGTGATTTCTCTCATGCGAGTATCGTTGTTCACGATTCAACCGTGTGTAGAGAACGTTATTAAAGTCCATTGACTGCCTTTGGGGCTCAAACGACACTTATTGAAGAGCGTAGTGATAGGGCACCAGCCTGAAACCCAAAGTGCTATCCTCGCTGAACAAATTCGAAGGTTGTCGAACTCACCGTCCGTTTTCGGTTTGTTACATTTTTCGCTGTAGAGTGTGACTTGCAGAAAAAATCCAACGTCGATGATCGATTTGTGCGTGAAGTGGTTTAATGTATAGTTTGTTATTATTATTGGTTTTATTCATCTGATAATATTTGGTAATATCTAAAGCCTGTCCACGTTAAATTTCGGACACTTTTCTCTCAGTGAAGATTTTGAATTTTTCCATGAATTGCTGAAACGTTTCCCTTATAAGACAGCTGAAACTCTTCACTTTATTTCGTGGTACAACATGTTTTAATTCATGTTACTTTCAATAAAATGGCATCAAATAATTTGGAAAGGCGCAAACGCATTTTCAAAGAACGCACGGAAAAAAAGCATACAATTAGCATACAATAATATAAAAAAACAACAAAATCTATTTCAAACCGCGAACTTTTTTGTTCATTTATGGCATAAATTAAAAATGCATATTATCATAACAATAGATCAACTATTCATCCCACATGCTAGAATTTTCTTAAATTGTGAAACAATATAATTAATAGTAATTCACTCAAATTTGTGCGGGAAAATGTTTTTTTCTACAGTTAAGATGCATAACAACCCCCCTTTTCTATTGTTTTAACATGAAATAAACAATCGGTTTTGTTGAATAATTAGTGAATTTTGTTATGCTGCCATTATTTTGGTGTCCGAAAATTAACGTGAACAGGCTTTAAGCTAAAATAACACGTAAAATCGAATTTGAGTGAAACTACCTTACTCTATCTAATACAAATGCCTCAATATAATCTTTGTTTTCACACGGAAACAATTCCCTCTCGCTCAAGTGATTTATCTAAATATGATATAGCGGGGCGCCGGTGTCAAAAGCGCCAAAAGCACCAGCGGTAATTCGTCGGGGCGGACCAGTCCCTGAAGACTGAAGAGTCTAAGTAGATCGAGGTCGTCAAAGCGATGCACGCTAACCTTGCGGATCTGGGCACCAATGTGCGGAGTAGAGCTTAGGAAGGACACGGAGCTGAAAGCCCCAGCCTATAAAAATCTGGCTGAACAAGCCTTGGAAGCCGAAGAAGATGTACGTGTTCCAACCACGTTTCTGACTCTCCAGTGTGAAAACCTGGACAAGATCACGGAGGCTACCGAAATCTCCACGCACTCGGCTTTAATTATGGTGAAACTCAAGGTTGCTTGGTCCGTTTACCCACTGTGTTTGCACCAGCCGCCAAAGGCATACTTTAAGTGAAGAGTGAATTATGCCGAAGGTTCCAAGGGGAAAAACCACAAGGTTCGGGACTGCAAGAAACCCCCCAAATGCATGACGTGTTCTGAGAAACAAAGATGACAAGCACGTTACGGGAGGCCCTAAGTGCCCGCCCTACAAGGGTAAACCAAGAAGCTACCCACAGTACAGGTACCCAACTAAACCTGAACCAGTGAGAGGCAGCTCAGGGTTTTTCTGCAGCTGTTATGTACCGCTAATATGGTTGATCGCTTTACCAATCCATGGGGCCAGATCCTGCCTGAGGCCCTGAACAACGTAAGTACCAAGAGTACCTAACAGGGAAACGGAATGGAGTCGATCATCCACGTGTCGTTCTGCAGCCCTGGGCCGTCGAACAACTGTAGGGTACAGGATGGCCACACCCTTAGCGACCACTTGGTGGTTCGCTATAGCATCGTCCACAATACTAGGCAGCGTGCAGAAGGATATCATACTTTGATGTAGAAGCATTTAGAGAGACGCTTCAGCGGGAACAGAAAATGACTGGAACCCAGGACCCATGCGGCGATCAACTCGTAGCACTACTTACACGCGTGTACAATGCACCCATACCTAGGAAGGTGAAACCTAGAGATAGCCGCCAACGCCATTGTATTGGTGAACAGATGCTGGTGACATCAAGTGCCCATAACCGATTTTTCTCTCCTGAATACTGGAGCAAGCAATTAAAAAAACATAATATATAATACGTCAGAAGGGTAAGATCTCACCATAGGTGGGTGAATTCTGGTTTTTCATAGAACCACAATATCTTTTATTTTACGGCTATTGCGTCCAATTCTTAATTCCTGAAATCCATGTTTTCCGGAACTTCGTCCAACCATATATATATGGAACTGTTCCAAAACCTTTTAATAGGTTTCTATCGCACCACTGTACTTTTCATTTGGCGTTTGTTGCGTCCAATTCAGTCTAGTTGTTACCATGAAAGTCGACATAGTTCCTAAAATCAAAATTTCCCGGAATGTTGCTCTACCATATCTCCAGAACAGGTTCACCCATTCCCGAAATAATAAGAGCTCAATGGAACCATAATACCTTTCATTTGACAATTGTTGTCCAAAATAATTAATAGCATTCAATGCGACCATGATATCTCTAATTTGGCGCTCACCTCGGTTGAGTGGGTTCCCAAAATCCGTGCATTTTCGGAACAAAACTCGCCGAACCGAGATATCCGAATTCAAAACCATTCAATAGCGTCCAATGTGACCGTGGTACTTTTCATTTTGTGGTTGTAGCGCTCAATTCGGTTGAGCTGTTGCTGACTTGACGACTTGTCTGCATCGACTGATAGTAAGGATCTGGAATACAAAACAGCTACCGGAGGAGTGGCAAAAGGGTATATGCCCAATATATGTACAAAAAGGGTAACATGTTAGAATGTGAGAACTATTGAGCGATCACTATTCTCAACGTGGCCTTCAAAATGCCGTCCCAGATAATCTTCGGTGGTCTATCGCCTCTACCAAGCAGATTTGTAGTAAGTTATCAAGCCGGTTTTGTGAACGGTCGATCGACAACTGACCAAATCTTTACGTTGCGGCAGATCCTTCAAAAGTGTCGCGAATATTAAGTTCTCTCACACCACCTATTCATCGACTTCAAGGCCGCATACGATACTATTGAACGTGAAGAGCTATGGAAGATTATGGACGAGAACCTTTTTCCGGGCAACTGACCGGCATGATCAAGGCTACGATAGATGGTGTACAGTGATACGTAAAGATATCGAGTGCGTTATCGGACTCGTTTGAAACACGCAAAGGACTTCGACAAGGCGATGGTCTTTCCTGCCTCCTGTTACGTTGTTCTAGAAGGTGGTATCAAACGTGCGGATTTAAACATCCGGGAAACGATTTTCAATCAATCCGGCCAGTTCATCTGCTTCGCTGACGACGTGGACATTGTTGGCAGAACGTCCCAGGTTGTTGCTCATCAGTACGTTGTATCTGTTGGCTGGAGTAACCGAGCGTGATAGAGCTCGTATTGGCAGAACTGTGATAATCGACGGAAATGAGCTCGAGGTGGTGGATGTGTTTGTGTACTTCGGATCATTGGATACGTAGGATAACAACTGCAGCAGAGAAAATCAAGACTACAAGACCTTGAGGTCAGATAAACTTCACCTACGTACAAAGTGTACCATGTAAAAAACGCTGATAAGACCGGTAGTTCTCTACGGGTATGAGACGTGGACAATGCTCGAAGAGGACCTGCAAGCACTTGGAGTTTTCGAACGACGCGTGCTTAGGACCGTCTTTGGCGGTGTATGTGAAAACGGTGTATGGAGGAGAAATATAAACCACGAGCTGGTGCAGCGCTATGGCGAACACAGTATCCAGAAAGTCGCTAAAGCCGGAAGGATACAATGGGCGGGACATGTTTGTAAGAATGTCGGACAACAACCCCGCAAAAATGGTGTTTGACTCAAATCCGACCGGTAAAAGACGCAAAGGAGCGCAGCGAGCTAGTTGGTTATACTAAGTGGAATGAGCCCTTGGAAGTGTGGGACAATCGAGGAACCGGAGACTAGGCTGATGCAAATTTCGAAATGTTTGCTCCCCTAAGATTAATCGACGCCAATTTGGGTCCTGATAATCCCCAAAAAATTTGAACACATTTGATTTTAATTTGGCTTTGCACACGTGCATGTATAATTAAGTTATATAACGCCTGAATCTAGCCTGTTGTATGAAAAATTGCAAACATTGTTGCATGGCGCATGGAAGTTTGCGAACAATTTCGTTGTTTACGCCTCCTTTGGCTTGGAATAATCGAGGGGAAATTTGAAGTGCCTGTTAAAATTCATTTTTCTGTGGGAAGCATCAGGGAGCGTAGTCCATTAATTATGTCACGCAAAAAGTGACTTTTCCTAAATGTTCCTAAAAAAGTTTCCCAAATGAACAAAACTCATTCGCACTGCAAGATTTATTACTTGATATAGAGTATCTTGATATCATATGTCATATATATTTCCATTCATTCGTCTCACATACTAATTTTTGCATTTTAAGTGTTTTAGCCCATTGGGCTCGTCAGCTTTGTTTAATTTTATGTGTTTGGTGTGTTTAAAGTGTTTATGTTTTACATGAAATTTTCAGTTCAGCCCTTGGGGCATTGTTTGTTAAAATTTGATAACCTATGTATGAATTTAGATACCAAGACATGCGATATCAAATAACTAAGGTTGTAGTGCGAAATGTTTAGTGTATGGGAATTCGATTTGGAACGAAACCAATTTCAGCCACTCTTTAAACAATCAAGCGATCTAGATTGCACATTGCTTCGTAGTCCTACGTCAACTTTGGGTACAACCCCATTGTTCTGTCCCTTCTAGTTTTTTGTATGGACCCTAAAAATGTTTTGTATGGATTGTCACGTTGTTCAAACACCCCCCCCCCCCCCCCCTCCTTTCTGCGTGACATAATTAATGGACCTTCCCTCTCAAAATATAAAAAATACGTGTTACTTCATGTAATTCTCTGAGACATTGCATATATTGCCGATAATGTTGTATACAAATGCTCGTCTATGTTAAGCTTGTAGTACACTGTTTGTGCAATAGCCAAATATTTGGCATAGGCAGCTAGACAGCTGACAGATATCATAGATGTTTGTCAGATGCCTATCAGCCTATGACAAATATTTGGCTATTGGACAAACAGTGTACTACAAGCTTTAGACCTATTTCCTGCAATATGTGAGGAGCGAATCACTACACAGAAAAAAATTATTAATTTTAACAAGCGCGTAAAATTTCCCCTCGTTTAATTCCAAGCCAAAGGAGGCGTAAACAACGCAATTGGTTGTAGTCTTTCTTGAGTCATACAACAATGTTTAAAATCTTTCATACAACAGGCTTGATTCAGGCGTTATCTGGCTTAAATTTACATGAAATATCCCATTATTTTCTGCCAAATCTAGCATTCTCTTTATGTGCATTAGATAACGCAGAAAATTCTATGTTTCTTTTTATCTGTGACGTTAGGCTGAATCGAAAATGCATGAGTAATTCTCCCCTCCGCAATTCCGTGTGGAATGGAATAGAATGTTACATGCTCTGATATTTACACCATAATGAGAATTAAGATTTTTGTCAAACGTTCTGGATTGAACATGTTTAATGCATTTTACTTATTATTGCTAAGGAACCAGAGTTTACTAAACTAAACGAATATCGCCAGATAATAATTCGAAGTAACCTTTTTGAGGTTTAATCATCTCTGGGCCTGTTCATAATCAACGTAGACTCATTTTTGATAATCTCTGAGCCCACCCCCCTCCCCCCTCGCAGACTTTTTTCCATACAATTTTTTGAATTTGTGTATGGAGCGTAGACTTTAGTCAATGGCCCCTCCCCCATAAAAGTCTACGTGGTTTATGAATAGCCCCTTTCGCCTTCTGGCACATGCAGGAGAATGGTTGTTCGTTTTCCTCCAAATGATTTTTTTTCTTAGTGCACTCTGTCGTATCCTTCTTCCTGATTTTGCACCTCCATTTTTCTTTCTACTTCTACTTTACAAAACGCGTCTACTTTCTTCAACGTTAGCGGAGTGAATCCTGAATCATAGCGATATGTGTTCTTGACTCTTTCCGGTATTCCAGTGTATGTGCGTCATGTGATACATATTCTCATAACATATCCTCATCCACACTCACACCAGTTTGAACGAACAGGTCTGTGCTACCTATGTAGCAAAGTAGGTATGAAATCCAAGCGCAATGAGGTCTATACAGGTGGCGAAGAGCAGGGTGTTTGTCGGTATTAGTAACGAAAAACGGGTAAATAATCCATGATTTCGGGTAGTGACGTAAAACTCCATAAACAAGCGAATGATAACAAAGCAAGTTAAGGATTTCTCCACATCCTTCTAGGCATTTTCAGCTGAAACCTTTTAATAGCTATACCAATTACCGAAAATAAACATTCCATCTTGTGATTTGCTGCTCTTGTAAATTGTTGTTTTTGGAGATCTATGTCACGCATGTTTACAAAATACAGGCTGTGCATCATCTCACGAACACAATGACAGTATTTTGCATTACACTAATACAACTTAGCCACTTCTACTCCACCTGTATAGACCTCATTGATCCAAGCGGGTAAGGGACCACACACATATATTAAGTTACTCATTATCTTTTTGAGTATTTTCTTAGGCTTTTCACATTTACTTTCAGTAGGTATGAAATATAGTCATACAAATAAAATACAAACAAATGTAACTACTCACTTTACGTTTGTTTATTACGATATTTAAACATCTACTCTTAACAGGGTTGAAATCGTATATATTTGTTTGTTTAATACGATATTCTTTATTCTCTTACATATACTCTTATAGCCACTACACACTCCTTTTATCTCAATGCACTATGGTCCAGATCACGAATTTACGAGGAAACATGCTCCCAGCACCTAAACTTGAAAATTTACAGCAAAGTGGTGTTCTACAACATGGTTTATATCACTAAGGCCCATTTTTTGATGTTGGTTGAAATTAGAGTGGTCCCCATTTCACGGAAATACACAAACTATCTTTTTTATTTGCAGAAAAAGAAGTTTACGTACTCTAGAAAAGTTGTAGCGCAAAAAAAATCATGGAATTTTTATATATAAATTTTATTGTAGCTTGAAAATTGACCGATTTAGAGCAATTTTCCCTCATCATAACGGTGTACCATAAAAAAATGTTTTTTTTTTTACCTCACTTTTTTATTTCAATTCCCACCTTACAGTTGTCTTACGACGAGTTTTAGAACTTTCAAAGACGCGCACTTGCCGTTAGTTTCAACCAATCAATAGTTATTGAAGTTTTTCTAAAAGAAATACGCCCTTTTCAAATGTAGATTTTTATGATTGAGGCAAACAGACAAAAAAGTTTCTCTTAATCGGTCAGTTAAGTTAAGGGACACATACCCTATTTTAAGAGCAAGTTTTCCCACGTCAACTTAGGGTGTACCATAAAAAATGTTTTTTTTTTTGTCCTTACTTTTTTATTTTTATTTATATTGTTAAATTTGGTTGACACAAGTTGTAGAACTTTTAAAGGCGCGTATTGTGATATATTAACTTTGCCGCTAGCGTCAACCAATCAATATTTATTGAAAAAAAATTTCTAAAATTATCCTAGATTCAAATGTAATTTTCTCAAGATACTGAAATAACATATCTCTAGTTTTCACATATGTTGAACAATATGAATTGCCCTTTCAAATAACTTCTTGGTTTTTTTTTGTGTTTGCCCCAATCGTAAAAATCAACATTTGAAAAGGGCGTATTTCTTTTAGAAAAACTACAATAACTATTGATTGATTAAAGCTAACGGCAAAATTTGTATACCAAAGTACGCGTCTTCAAAACTTCTTAAACTCGTTCTAACATAACTGTACGGTGGGAATTTAAATTAAAAAGTGAGGACAAAAAACCATTTTTTTATGGTACACCCTAAGTTGATGAGGGAAAATTGCTCTCAATCGGTCAAAGCTACAATAAAATTAATAAATAAAAATTCCATGAATTTTTTTGCGCTACAACTTTGCTCAAGTATGTAAACGTCTATTTCTGCAAATAAAAAATATAGTTTTTGTATTTCCGTGAAAATGGGGACCACCCTAATTTTAACCAACATAAAAAAAATTGGGCCTTAGTGATACAAACCATGTTGTAGAACATCACTTTGCTGTAAAGTTTCAAGTTTAGGTGCTGCTGAATTCGTGATCTGGACCATAGTGCAATGCCGCTGTAGTGTGCGTGCGTTAACCGTCACTAGGCCTAATGGATCGACGATTGTATGAACATTAACAAGTAATCTACAATCGAATATATGAAAATATTAGACATCACTCTGCTCACTATTTCTATTGCCGTATACATTTTTACCGTACACGTTCGCTGACTGCTTATCCATGCTATAAATTATAGCTCAGCACGAATTGCAAGCAATGTTGCCGTATAATGCAACTACACACAAGACAAGCAAATCGTATCCATACAGTTGAACGCGAAAGTAATATCGCTATGTTCAGGTGCTAGGTGGCTCTGATCTCTGAAAGTGGTATAATTATGGTAGCTGTATTTACTATATATTTCTAGCACTCAGTAAGTACGAGTGCCGTTAGTTGTATAGTAGTAGCTGATTTCATTTTCCTGGCTCTAAAAATGCTCTGCGCGGAGATAGAAATTAAGTCTAAATTGAGTTGAATATAACAATTATCGCTCTAAAATATACTACCTCAATAAAAGAAGGAACCCTCGAGAGCGAGGGATGGATTGAAGGTGAAACAAAGCAGAGTTCAATAATGGCCACCACAATGGTAAATTTTAGGCCTCAAATTGTACATTCAAAGGAATAAATCTCAATTGATATTGGACCGTTGCCTTCTCATTGCAATTGAAAGCTTGCTGCAGAGCAAGGTTGAGGTTGTTTGTTGCTGTTTTACTGTAGTTTGTGCTCCGCAAATCTCGACGTGGATTCTGATGCGTTTCTCCTTATGGGGTGAAAATACAAGTTAGCATAAAGCGTGAACAACAATGTCTTCTCCCACATATGATTCTATTATGAAATTCCTTTTCCTTGATTGGATGGTAGCATGAGCAGCAAGTTAGAGAGAATAGCAATATCAACGCCATGTTGGAGACCTTAAGGACAATAACAGCTCAATACCTTCTACTTTAAACACGCTTCTTTTAACAAACATACATTATTGCATGGTGTGAATGTTAATCTACAACGAGGGACTGATTATGAAAAGGTCTAACTCAATAAATTTGCTGAAAATTTGGTGATATCGATACAAAGACAAGCCGACTTGAATTAATTAGAAAATATATTTTTCTCATCTCGCTCTTCAAAATGTACATTTTTTTATAGCAATTTTTACAAATTTTACTACCGCTGCCCTCAACGTAAGCAACTTTATTTACATGGAAAAGTCTGACCTAACCTATTCCGCTGCATTCGATTCAATAAACCACGAACGTTAAAACTAAGTAGCTCAAAAATTTTGAAACTCTTTCTAAAGAACCTGAAGCACTTTTTTACCGATTCACGTCGACCTTCCACTCAATGCATCTATGTACAAGCGAATTGGACGGATATTTACAGATGAACTATCACTAGAATTGCAGTATTGGAACGCACAAAGCTTTGGAACAGCTGTACCTTCTCAATGATTGAATACAAAAACCTATCATTTTGTTGCTGCGTCTAAGTCTCTCGTTAGCCGTCGTCCAGCCGAACCTGGATCGCTGCTGTCCTTTCGCCCTAACCTGCCACCGTTAAACCTGATTGGCGTTCACATTGTTGCCCATCTGCTGCTGCTGTTGCTGGCCCTCATTTGCCATCGAACGGTTGTCACCCTCGGAGTCCTTCACGGAGCCGCCATCCTCGGAATCGATGCCCACCAGCTCTCGGTACTTTTTGGAGATTTCTGCCCAATCGGCAACGTTCTCGATTCGGGTCGTATTGACAGTGGTGAAACTGACTTGCGAGCCGAGGGGAGACAGATGCATGGCGGACAGAGCGGTGGAGTCTGCGGTTTGTTGTGGGGATGAAAAAAGGGGGAGTGTTAGCAGATGATCGGTTTCGAGCTTTGTGGATCAATGAATGACGTAGCCAATGTTCAGCTCTAGACAGTTTACTGCGGTGCAGTTAACTGTCCAAATTTTGAAACTCTTCCAATTGATTTTGCTTGGTGACATCATTCAAGGATGGATAAACACACAAGATTAAAAGTGCCTTTGTTCAGCTTCGTTTTCCGGAGGCTGGCTTTTAAGTATTGTAAAAGGCACGTCTCAATTTTGTGTGCAACGAAAAAAGTATAATCAAATCAATAAACCAAATAGTAAGCCTAACTAGATACTAGTTACTGGAATACGCATGTCAAATTTACCAATATTCTGAAAATAGAAGAAACCAAATAGAAATACGATTCAAGTCTACCCAAATCAATTGCGAACAAATCTACTTCAAAACTAGAAATACTTTTACGCTTAGAAACAGTAAGACACAACTTCAAAAGATCTAGCTTAAGAAACACAGGTCCTATTCTCCAGGAAATTCTCGCTATAAACTTAGATTAAAATGTAGAATATTGAAAAAAATTGAAGGAAAAATAATCAAAAAAACAGTCTCAAAAAACAGTTTCCAAAAAACAACCAAAATCAAAAACAGATTCTCCGGGTTGGCCGAAGGTAGAAAGGCAAGAGGTACATCTACGACTGGATGCATGCTACCAAACACGTGCACACCTTTAGGAGCCACCTGACCTTTCTTCACTTTCGACAACCATTTGGCACCGGCTTTCGAGCGGGGGCTTTGCTGGCCCCGGTGGAGGTTCATCATCTGCACCAGCGACGGGCGTTTCTTCTTGGTCAGTTTTGCCTTTGGATGTGGGTTTCGGGGTGGGTTGGATTTCGACCATATGAGTGAGTTGGGAATGGTGGGGAAAAGAGGTTCAACGTGTTAGTACAATGGTATGTATTACTGTAAGCTTAGAAATTTGATGACGCTATGTTTTCGATTTCCACAACCTGTCAGCTGCGTGTTGGCTGCGCATATGGATATGGAAATCGAAAAACTATGGTTATATGGTTTCAACAGATGCTGCCGTCACTACACCGGGGTGGAAGGCAAAATATCTGGTCCCAAAAAAAATTTGGTTTTATTTAACATTCGTTGCGGTCATAAAAATGGTTTAGGTAAATTATGCACATCCCCTATTTTTTTGAAAGAAAAAAAATAATACAGTAATTGCCTGAAAATAAATGTATTTTTTCCAATCCCAGTTGCAAGAGGGTAGAAACATGCTCTTCATTCAATGCTTCATTTTGCTAGAAAAATCAAAACAAATTTTAAATTAACTATTGGCTAGTCAAACTACTACATCTTATAGTTATACTACTTCAATTAAACTTTCACAAATGGGCTTAACATTTATGAACACATAAAGGCACTATCGGGAAAAATAATATTATCATATGGAAGAATGATGCTTCATCAACAATACAGTCTCCATATTTTGCGAATG